>JBBBDQ010000316.1:5555000-5771417 GCA_037127315.1 Ascarosepion bandense
AAATCGGTTCAGTCGTTTTGGAGTCTATAGGTAACGGACACTCACACACACAGACAGACACACACACACACACAAAGTTCCATTTATAAATAAGTTTAGATATATATATATATATATATGTGTGTGTGTGTGTGTGTGTGTGTGTGTGTGTGTGTGGCATTTCTTTTTTGTCTGGCCATTCGCACTTGGCTTTCCTATTTCTTATCCCAGTCCCATATCCATTACACCACAACGTACATTTTCTCGCTCACTCCGTCACTCCACTTTCACTCAGTTCTTCCACGCTTTCTGTGTACTTAAAAAGAAATGGCGTGGGTTTGGTATGTGGAAGCAGGGATCTTTTCTGCTTACAATACCCTAGTAATATCGCTTGTTTACAATTTATCCTAAGAAATGAAAGATTTTCTAAGCCCAGCTTAGATGTGTCACAAGGCCGAAAGTAAGGGGCACCTCATGAAGATCGAACTCACTATTCAATTGTAATGATTTTAAAATCATCAAATTATTCAGAACTCAATAGAAAATAGACGACGTGAAATTGAATGTAAGATATATTTTAATGACTATTATTGATTTTTATTAGTATTTTTTCAGTATGATTTCCGTTGTTACATATCGCGAATTTTCAGAATGTCATTCTCGAATGACAATCTGAAAATTGTGAAAAATAGCCACATATATTTTTCTTTGTTTAAGAATAAATCACTCCATCTTTCCTTTCTTAATACCAGTAAAGTTTTCTGGAGACTAGCTCCACCCACCGTCTGACCTCCTATGATTCCCAGCTGGGGTTTCCGTAGCAAGCATGTTTTTAGAGGTCTGAGTAGCCACCCACAGAAAACCGAACTTGATTTCAGAGTATTCTTTCTACTAGACTGGTTGCCAACAAAGGATACAGAGTTAGGTCTGTTGAGTTATTTAATCATATTTAGCGGGGACAGTAAATGGATTCTTACGAGAACTTAGCGAACTGGGCTTGAATTTGAACTTGGTATGCCGAATTAAATTCCTGTGCCGACAACCGTTAGGCTATGCGCCCATCTAGACACGCTGGCATCACCTAAAGATACGTAAGCATCAACTTCTTGGCTACGTATTTTTTTCTTTGGACTCCTGACAAGGAGAAGGTTTAAATTAAGGGGCAATCACTTCAGCCAACACATCTTCCTTCAGTGAATATGTTTCTATGTTTTTTCCAAAGAAAAGACACCGTACAGATTAACGGAAGAATTAATGTCTTTCTAAAAACTTTGAATTTTTTAAATTATTTGAAGATGTTTAAAAAGTTGAAATATTAACACGTTGTTTCCTTGATTCATGATAAATTTTGAATTTTTGAAATTATTTGAAGATGTTTAAAAAGTTGAAATATTAACACATTGTTTCCTTGATTCATGATAAATTTTGAATTTTTTAAAATTATTTGAAGATGTTTAAAATGTTGAAATATTAACACGTTGTTTCCATGATTCATGATAAATTTTGAATTTTTTAAATTATTTGAAGATGTTTAAAAAGTTGAAATATTAACACGTTGTTTCCTTGATTCATGATAAATAATATTTCTGAAGTGATCAGCCAAAAGCTTTTAAATTTATATCTAATAACATCGAAAAGGAGATATACTTTAAATTATTTAAAAGTATTTAATGCTCTTGCTTATCTCTTCTTACCAAAATAACACTGCATTTCTGAAAAAGTATTAAAAAATAAGAATAACAAAAAAAAGAGTTCTAAACTATCACATAATATTAGTCCTCCTATATAAAAGTGAAGACTATGGAAATTCTTCACAGATAAAAAAGAGACATGTTGCAACAGAAATGTGGTTCTACAGAAGGATGATGGGGTTACCATTAACCGAACATGTGAACAACGATGAGATTTATAGAAAATAGAAACAAAATGTAAACTTATAGTTTTACATCAGGTAAAGACAACTGAAATTTCTAGGGCACATAATGAGGAAAGAGGGCTTGGAAATTTTGATACTCACAGGGCAGATTGGAAGCACAAAGGACGGAGGAGAACAACTCATAGCACACTGAACGAACTTGAGTAAATTAATTGAACACAGGGTTTAAGAGAGATAACAAACAGACAAGTGATCGCCAACGTCCTGAAAGGGACACGGCACATAGAAATGGATGAAATCAGTACTGATTTCAAAGACACGTGGGCATAACGAAAGTTTATGATTTCTTAAAATGTAATAAAATAAAAATCATTAAGCATATTTTTTGGCTTCCGTAGATAACGAGGAGAGAGGGCTTGGAAAATCTGATACTCACAGGACAGACTGAAGGTAAGAACGACAAAGGAAAACAACCCATAGTTACATAAAGCTTGAGTAAACGGATGAAGGAACCAAAATAAATTAAAAATAGAATATCTACTCAAATACGAGTAGCGATTAAAAATAATAAAAAAACAAGGATCACTGTGTCGGGCCAGTGAGTTTTTCTCCACAGAATCCATTCTGCACATTTATAAATCAACCATTCATCCGTACATTGAATACTGTTGTCATTTCTGGTTGGGTGATCCTGCTTTTCATTTTGAGGTTCTCGAGAAAATCCAAAAGAGGATCTCCAATATAATCGATCCTGACTTGGTATGGACGAATTACAGAAGTACCAATATAATTTTTAAACGGTCTGAAAGAGACAATATAAATGTACATTGTTGAAATAAATTTTGATTTATAACCGTTAAACTGTATGTTGAGTTTTCTTCTTGATATATATATATGGGGTCTGATTAAACGGTATCAGGAGAAGTGCCATAAAAAGAAAACTAAGGTACATACCGATTCGGTATTTAATCTCTTTCAAAGTAGACCTCTTCTGAAGCAACACAGTTTCAGTTGATGGGAATATTCCTGCAACTCTTTAAATAGAGAGCAGCTGTCTCGTTGAATTCTCTTGAATTACAACTATGTCTTGAAACCTTGTTCATTTCTAGTGAGATTTGATTTTTTGAAGAGAAAATTAGCAAGAGTGAGATCTAGGAAATATGGGGAATGTTATACTTACCCCAAAGCTGCTGTACAATTCACAATCACTGATTGAACCTCTGCAGTATAGTGAGGCGAACTCACTTTACACACCTTCCTTGCAAGGACTAATGAAAGTGAGCGAGGACCGTATAACTTACTGTGTATACGCTACCGAGTTCGAGTTCAATATCTGCCAGGTGGCATAACACTGCCTAATTTAGCTTGCATACCATAACAGCAGTCCTGGTACTTTCTGATCATATCTTATATATATATATATATATATAGGTTACGATATATTCTCAATATTTACATTTTACAAAGGTCAGTTTTCAATTAGCACCTGACGATTGGATCGTACATGACATTCAAAGTTGTGCTACCGTTGAGGAGAATATCTATATTTATTCTATTTATACATTTATTATATGTGTATATATATTAGTAAAAATGAATGGATATATTTTTAATCAAATATTTATTCATTCAGACGATATTTCAGTGGATACTCGTATTTTAAATAGACGCCCCGTTTTATTTTAAACAGTTTTTATTACATCTATTGACCTGTTGATAAAGAAAATATGCTCTTTAAAGTGGTTGATAAAACGTTGCTGGGCTATCCGTTCTCTATGCCCGAGCTGTCGAAGACACGTCGGATTAATATAAAGTGGCTGGTGGGGGTTTAAACCTGACGTTTTTCTTTACTAAGATTTCTCGAATGCTCTGGCCGTAATATAAACTGAAATAAAGACAAGGATTATGGCAGCATTCACAAACTTAAATAAGAAAACTGTCCAGAAGAGTTGCAGGTGATTGCGAAATTGTCTGATGTCTTTGTTTGTCGCCAATGGCGATTTTATTGAATAAATTTCCTCTTTGGTACTTCAACATATAATTTTGTTAAATATATCTGTTAAAATGAGATGTCGGTGATTTTTTTCATTTCGTCATTTCGACAAGACCGACATCTCATTCAGTTCATTTTTGGAATTACTAAGATTTTGGGGGGATCTCTTGCTCAACTGCACCCCACACATAATAATGTTTACAATAATGCACACTGATTAATAAATAAAGATGAAGCACCTATTTTAAGTAAGAAGTGGCCATTATAATGACGTTTGTACAATGAAAATCTCAGATTAAAAATAAACCCATTAATTCTTTAGAAATTGTTGAAATTACAAAGAATTTTTTTGGTCCCTCGCTCAACTGAACCCCACACATAATAATGTGTAAAATAATACACACTGATTAATAAATAAAAATGAAGCGCGAAATTCAAATAAGATGACGCTTATCTAATAAAAAAGCCAGATTAAAAATAAATCCATTAATTCTTTTAAAATTGCTTTGTTTACACTTAGGGCACAAAACTGAGCAGCTTTTGAGAAAATAATCTAAGGTAAGAGAAGGTGCTTTAGTTAAAAATATAAAATAAGACTTTGATTAGTGTGTTTTGTCATTTTAACTATGTATCCCTATCTCTATGGCAGAAGGGGCTCAATGATGGCTTTGTTTCCTCTTAATTGAATTCATGTCTTAAAGCAGAAAGTTTGATGTTGTATTTTGTAGCAAGTCAAGTACAGATTCAATTGCGAGTATCATAATAAAATATGTTTTCTTTTTCTTTTGTAATACTGTCGATCTACTTTCTGGTATTGTTCAGGTGACATTATCTCAGCTTAATTTATGGATCATGTACTTTGTTCTGGTAATTTTGAATAGAGAATAGCGCTTCATATTATTTAATGACCCAATCAAAACGATACTTAAGCCTTCATCCTCAAATGAGCCAAAACGTCATATTTTGAAATGAAAAATTACCGTTCGAAATTTTTCTCTTTATATCTCGACTTGTTTGTCATTAAAGAGAAATAGACGGAGATATACTCATCAATTTTTCATAGTTTTACTGTTACGATTTTTTCTCTGAATCTGTAAAAAGGTTTTTTTCTAAACTGTAAAATAAGAAAAAAATATGTAACGAGGAAGAATTAGATACCAAACAAAATGACCGCTATTATATAGCATTACCTGTTTTCTCTACTCAAATCTCGGGGAAATATCATGTTTTCTCGTTCAGAAATCTCGCCTATGAGCTCAGATTTCCTACTTATTTATACCGGGCTTTTTTATTTCCTTAAAATTTTCTATTTCGTTTCTATTCTATCAAAAATTCATTGTTTCTGTCGCAAGATAATGTTAACAAAAATATAATACGCACTGGATTAAACCAGATTAAGCTAACGCATGCAAGTGTATGAAGATTAATGCTGTAAACGGATTCGCTGCAGCATTATTACTCAATTCTTCCTCTATCACATACCACTAAATGTGTTTATTCACTTTTAAGAAAAGGGTTCCTCGTGTTCATTAGCGACATTCCTATATTTTACGGCTCCGATTAACGCTTATATCAAATATACTTATTCAATGCGAATATTACAACAATAGACAGTATATTTATGCAATACAGTAATACATATTTACATCGCATACATGAGCAGGTTACCGTAACGGTTACCAGCATCGAAAGGCAAATTGGCTAGGCGTGTTCAAGTTCTAACCTATTCTTGATTTCGTACTACGCTCCTTAACAAAGATATGAATCCATTTCTCCTTTCTGCGACTGTGTGTTAAATAGCCGAGTAGAGTTGGAAAAGTAGTCTAAATGTGCTTTGTCTTTCAGTCGATTTACAACAACCAAACCGAGCGGTTGTTTTTTAGTCTGGACAAAGTTGCCGAGGCTGACGCTAAATATGCCTCCTCCAGCATATACTACAAGTTATAAGCACATGGCGCCGTTTTCGTTTCTAGGTCGTGGAATATATCCTCGCTTTGTCGATAAATATGGAGTTCTAGACATGACTTCTCCAGAAACACAGAAGAATCTCCATATTATATGTAAGAACTTATCTTTGTTTGGATATATATTATGCTTTTCTCTGTGTGGGACACTTGTAAATGTATTTAACATCTGAAACGAATGAAGACCTCCGAAGGGAAGAAACTTACTGCATCAACTTGATCTTCTTCCATTTGATTGCTAACTATTCTGATGTTTACATAAAAATGAAATTGTTCGAGGCAGGCTTGCAGTCACATAAAGTGGAATCACCAATTCCCGTATGATCACCGAAGTTAAGCAACGTTGAGCATTGTCAATACATGTGCCTTAAGTTCATGCTTTTCTCTGCACGGGACACGTGTAAATATATATACAGGGTACGATGGGTACATTTTTGCTATTTTATATTTTTAATTTCACGCAATTGAAATTGTTTCAATAGTTTTTTTGTTTTTTATTTTGTTGACTGCATAGTATAGTATGGACAGATGGGCACCGTCTGTAAGAAAACGAGCACCATGATGAAATTCACTCAGCCATGCTGTTCTGATTAGCATTAACACCGAAAGATCCAATGCGAACATTTAAGAGTGTTTGGGTGTCAATATGAGGAAAGGGCAGAGGATTCAGAAAGAGTTGGATGAGTTTAATGATGATTACGAAGGTAAAGTAGTTCGAAAACTCACTCTGATACTTCTGATAAGAAAAGACTGTATTCATCTTTCCACAGGGCTTCAGACTCAACACAGTGGCTTACATAGAGTTTGTAGTGCTGCTGTGGGTCAAGAAGGTGACTGTTAGGAGACCCTATATCTGGCAACAGGATTCTGAACCATGCCACACAAATAGGAGAAAATAATCATCGCTGTCAGACAATTCCTGCGACCACATCACCCCTTACATCTGGCTACCTAACTACTCAGATTGCTATCCCCTTGATCATTATGTGTGGGTGCCGTTGAGCAAGAGACCAGCAAAGGTTCTTGTATCACCAAAAATGAGCAGTAGACATGGACACTAGGACTTCTGCATTCAGGAACTTAAACAAGGAGACCGTACAGAAGAGATTCAGGTGATTCCGATGTCATCTGGAGGCCGAGGTTGTAGTTAATGTTAATTTTATTGAATGAATTTACTCTTTAGTACTTTAAGATATGTTTGTGTAATTTTGGTAAAAATATCTGTTAAAATGAAATGTCAAGTTTTGTCGTAATTTATATTTTTGCGTAATTTAGATGACAACCTATCCATCGCAAATTCATTTTCCATTCATTTTCCTTTCATCAACTTCGTTCCGTTCGTGGAATATGGTGTTATGATATCATGTTTATAATAAAGACCATAACAGGAAAATACAAATATCAGAATAATATTACTTTTAATCGCTCCCCCATTAGGGTGATGGATTCCTTATCTTATCTATGCGATCTAGTTGAAAAATATTGACAGAAGAAAATTAAATATAAAATTAATTGAATAAAATTTTAAAACTTTAATGTAAACTTGATTAATAGACTTAATTAATATATTTCTATATTTCTGAGATGATTTCTTGTAATTATTTACTTTTTTTACATTGTTTGAACTGTTGCCTTCATCTTCGTTGCCATATTCACGATGTCGTTTCGGCCGTCGTATGCTCCGGTCTTCTTCAACTTATTGGAATTTCGAATTAACCTTGAGTAGGAAATACAATTATAAATAAAGTGACAAATGTATGGAAATAAGAAATTGAAGTAGTATTATATGGCTCGGAAAATATACTAGAACTCTAATATTTCCCCAGATAAATTCGGTCAGTTTAAGAAAAAAAACCGAACTTCTGAAATTTTACTCAGTCACTTTCTCACGGCCGTGATGTAGTTTCCTGTGCTTTTTCTACAAATACTTTGACGTTAATTGCTCTGATGAACTCTCCTCTACGGTATCTAACCTTTATGAATCTAAGCTAACATTGGCGACAAAGCCTCATCAGTTTACAGTGGAAATGTGTAGATACAACCGTCAGTTCGATGTTAACAGATCCTTCTATCACACTCTCTTCCGACTTCTTGCTTCCAGCCAACTTTGAACTTCAAAAATTCATATGCAATTTAATCGTTATCTTCTGCCTTCTTAATCATTGTTCTCTTATTGTTCTCTCTCATTATTAGCTTCATTTTCTATACAACTCAGTAACGCCCTTGCATCTTAGTGGCTTTATTTCCTTGTTTGAATTAAAACTATTAAAAATGTTATATATTTGGAAATTATTGATAAAATCCAAGGAAAAATCTGCAATATTATTGGTCCTGAATTGACATATCAGCTTCAGTCACTTTACCAGCACCGTATTGTAGCTTCACTGTGCATTTTCTCTAAATACTTCCACTGTAATTGTTCCGATGGACTTTCTTCTATGGTACCTAGAATTTATGAATTTAAGTTGAAATGGCTAAATGTAAACCGCTATCAGTTTCTTCTATCCCGGTTTTCGCTTGTAGAACTCTTTTTCGGCTTCTTAATTCCCAGTCATCTTCGATTTTCAAACATTTGAATGCAATGTTAATCGTTTCTTCTGTCTTTTAAATTCTTGTTCTTTTATTGTTCTCCACTCTTAATAGTATTTTTCTCAAATTCTCTAATACACCGCAATCCCTTACCTATTAGTGGCTTCATTGACTTGGAGTAAAATGATTTTTTTAAAAAATATAGAATTCGGCAATAAAAATAGCAAAAAACGTCACAGTGAACTAACAGTCTTGGAAGCAATCCTATCAATTGATTCAATCTAACCATTCCACTTCTTTTCAATGAGTTGTTTTCCAGGAGAATAACTCATTCCATCTTCTCAGACTAATGTTTTCAACTGACATAAAGTGGGAAGATTATATTACTAGGTCTGTGGCTAGGAAGATTTATTTTCCGTGACATTCTAGACAGCCTTTCCCTCTAGAATCTAGCCTACGTATTTATAAGCCTACTATTCATCCTTGCAAACCATGTGTGGTAGGAATATTCTAATAATACTGCCACATATGGCACTGTGCTTCTGCTATATATTTTGAGGCTCTTCATAAAATACGAAGAATAATTTGTAATCTTATCGGTTCTAACCTGACATGTGAACTTCAGTCACTTTAAATACATTCGTGGTAATTGTTCTGATAAACATTCCTCTATGGTACCTAGTTGTATGAATTCAAGCACACTATTTGATTGGAGCCAAAATTGCATCAGTTTACAAAGGAAATGGTTAGATGCAACTGTAAGTTCTATGCTAACAGTTTCCACTATCGCACTTACTGCTGGTGGGACTCGCTTCCGCTTTGAAATGCAATGTCAATCTTCATCTTCTGGCTTCCAATATCTTGTTCTTGTGTTCTTTTTTCCTAATAATGTTTGTTTTATAATCATTTATGCGCTGTTTCTCTTCAGACTGTGGATGATCATGGCTCTTCACAACTACCTGTCATTTTCAACCCTAAGCAGCGTTTTAATCATTACTATTCGTCCTTATCATTTGTCTGCTATCCATTCATACACGCATTAGGTTTATTGCTTACTCTTTTCTCTCTTCCATCAATAAATTCTACAAACTATCTTTCCTCATAATGTGTTTCAGAGTTATGCAGGAATTATCTACAAAAAATAGAAAGATAACATATTAATACCTACAACCAAATTAGGTTGATACAACCAGTTCTTATACGACCACCGAAGTAAAGCAATGTAGAGTCTGGTCAGTACCTCACTGGGTACCCGCCTCAGAATGTCAGGTGCTGTAAGCTTTAATATGCGGGTGAAGGTATGAAATGGAAAACGATTAGAAATTGGAGAGTCGAGTTTCATTTCTAGTCGGGTTCGGTATATTCACTTACACGCAAATCCATCTCTTCTCCCTCCAGCTATGGGTTAATTATTGGAATTTGTCTCAATAAATCATTATTATCTATAAAATATTCTTAAAATCCTAAAAAAAAAACTAGTTTTAAATAACCTGCAACCGGTTGATAAGCCGTAAAACAACAAATCAATCGATCAATCGATCAAATAATGCCGATATTTTTATCCGTCGATTAGAAAATATATCATCAAACTAATCGTCAGAAGAATTTCACGATGCACCCAAGTCTGGCTAAAAAGTTTTTTTGTTTTTTTTGCCTTTAGATATTTTTTGATTACCAAGATATGATGAGATTTGGTGTCGCTAACGTGGCATTCAGATATAAAAGGTAGATGTTTTCTTCTTACCTATTTAGCAAGCTAATTAGTCAACCTCGCCAGTAGATGTTTCTTCCGCTGGTCAAATGTTTGAATCGTTAGGAGATATTTGACTGGAATTTTCTCCTAGTACATATTGTCTTTCACTTTATTTATATCAGTCTTTTTACATTCTGTCTCCTCCTGTTTTTTTTTTAATTTTTCTTCTATTCACGCATTCTTTTTATTTGTCGGTGGGGTTCAAGGATACGCCGATCGCATCCCTGTGTCGACGGATAAGCCCTCTCCAAAGTAGCCACCTATTTACAGCACCTACGTCTACCTTTTTGATTCACGTGGAAATCAGATCTAATTCAATCTATTTTGAAACACGTGCAGACTGGACTTATGCTTGCCTCTTTTGGCCCTCATGTAAAAAGGACATGTCTACCTTTGTTTGACTTTCGGGCAATCTAGCCACTGTTTTCCTTTATATTTTTTATCAAAACGACAAAATTCTACATTAAGGATTGATCTGCCGTAAAGCAAAAGCCAAACAAAATTATCATTCTTTTTTTTTATATGCTTAATTTCTTCACATATTTCGAAATCCAGTCATATGTTCTGCCTTTTTAACGGTAAGGAACAAGAAATTGGGTAGCTGAGTTCGAGTTCCAGTTGAGTTCGTTACATTCACTTATGCGTAAATCCCATTAGGAAAGGTATGAATCCGTTTCTTACATATGGGTGAAATAATAGGCTTACAAACAGAAAATCATTGTCTATCAAATAATTTCCAATGCAATATCCATGCGCAAAAATAAAATTGTATGAACAATCCACAATATGGGTTGGTCTTCTTTAAGGTTGATAACCCTTAAAACCAAAATCAACTGAATCTATCAACAATAGGCTTTTTTTCAAATTTCTATTGATTTGTTTTTTCTTTCGGTTGTAAAATGTATTCATTTCTTCCAACCTGACGCTCTCTTGCAAACTATTAGGTTGTTACACTTAAAATGATGCACTTTTTTCTTTTTCTTTTTTTTTTTTTTTTTTTTTTTTGATAGTTGCTGATCTGGTCGTCTAACGAATTAGCCTCCTTAATATATAACATATCACTCAATAAATCCCGGGATTAACTAAGAAAACAACAACCTTTAGGCAAAATTCGACTCTATTCATCAGCATAGTCTCCTTATAGGGCGATACACTGATTCCAACGCTTCTCTCAAATTTCAATACTTTTTTGTAGAACGATTTGTCTTTGGCCTCAAAATACGTCTCAGTTTCAAAAATTACTTCTTCATTGGAGCCAATCACTTTCCCTGGAGGATTCTTTTGATGTCTGTAAACAGCCAGTAGTCGTTAGTGGCCAGATCTGAAGAATAGGGTAGATGCGGAAGCAATTTGAAGTCCAATTTATGTAGTTTCGCTATTGTAGCAATCGACTTGTGACACGGTGCGTTGTCTTGGAGAAAGATAACGTTTTTCTTTTTCATTTGTGGCCGTTTTTTGGCGACTTCTTCCTTCAAAAGCACTAATAATGCTATATAATATTCTGTATTGATGGTCCTTCCTTTCTCAAGGTAATCGATGAACAAAATTCCTTACATATCCCAAAATACGTAGGCCAAGACCTTGCCTTGTTTGCATCTTTGGTCGCTTTCGACGGCTTCACATGCTGCTGTCTACTCAGCTGGCTGTCGATTTCACTCCGGAGTGAAGTGGTGGATCCATGTCTTATCCATTGTCACATATTTACATAAAAACTTCTTGTTGCTGCGTTGAAACAGTTGAAAACAACACTCTAAATTGTCGACGCGTTGCTATTTTGATCGACTGTGAGAAAACGCGGCTACCACTTTGAATACAGCTTTCTCATTGACAAATAATCATGCAAAATGGTAAATGCACTGGCTTCTAATATGTTCAGCTCTCTGCTATCTCACGCAACTTCAATTTACGATCGGCCAAAACGAGTTTGTCGATTTTTGTGGGGGAGGGGTGTTTTACGGGCAACTGCCGATTGTCGGCGACCTGAGCGTTCAACATCATTTGCGTCTGTATGACGGCGCTTAAAGTCAGCATACCACCTCTTGATCGTTGTTTTCGACGGAGCAGAGTCCGAATAACCTATCAAGCCATTGCTTTGCTTGAACAGCATTTTTGCCCATCAGAAGGCAATGCTTTATCAACAAACGAATTTCAGATTTTTCTATTGTTTTGAAAATTTGCAACAGTAGATTGACTTAAATAACTGTAATTTTTAAACGTATAATCCAATTAGGCCCAAATTTTGTCACATACTATTTGAAGGTTAGTTCTTTTATAAAAATTATATGGACTTTTATTACTGGTGCCATCTATATGTCAGACCCGGGACTTATTAAGTGATGTGTTAAAAATCTTTACTCATTACTTACTCTTTTCCTTTCCAGATTATTTTCCTTTTAATATACTGTTGCTCATAAGCCCAGTGAAAATGTGTTGACCTCATCTCTCGTTTAACAAATAACCTCCTTAGTATATAAAACATACTGACTTTTTCTTTGCAGATAATCTTTCTTTAAATGCATTGTTTCCTAATGAAAATGAATACAATGAGACAATGCCTAGTAATCATGAGTTCAAACTGAGATTGAATCATTAAATGCGATGAGAAATGGATACTGTTTTACAACAGTAAGAAATTAGGCCAGTGTTTAGATGCAAGTGAATCACCAAAACAATACCCAAAGCCTCCACTGGACCCTAAAAGTTAATGTTTACTGTATAATGGTCTTGCAAAAGGGCTACTCATTATTCTATCTCAGGGGAAACAATAACAGTAAACTCGGGTTGTGGGGAAATTGAGTGTTATGCGCGAAAAAAACTGCAAAAGAATCACGCGAGACTTGTGACTAGAGTTGACCCAATTTTGCTACACAATAACGCTTCTCAGTCAACAGTTTGAAAAATGCATTTCCGGAATTATTACATTTTACCTCATCCTCCATCTTCACCTGATAACTCTTCTACTGATTGTCACTTACTTAAGCATTTGAAGCTTTTCATACAATATAATATTTTTAAATAAAAAATTCAAATAAAGCTAAGGCATTTAAACTGTTTATTACATTAAAGGAAGATAATTTTTTTAAAGATGAAATGAATAATTTACAGTTACATAGGAGAACAGTCATTCACCTACATGGTGCCTATTTCAACTAAATAAATTAGTTATTTAACATTTCAGAAGAGTTTTATAACATTTCCTATAGATGTGTGACAACCTAATAATATTCGATGATTTGCATTTTCTATTTTTTTTGTCTTGACTTAAAATATAAATTTTTAAGGACAATAGAAACAGAAATGGTACACGTCCTTAGAATTATAAAGAGACAGTCAAAAATTCTTGGACACGTAATGAGGAACGATAGCTTGGAGAATTCGGTACTCACAAGAGAAGCAGAGGAATACAACAAATAACCTACCTAGTGAGTTTTCGTAAACGGATGGCAGAATAAGAAATGGGAATAATAATGGGGGGACAAATATATTTTAGAGCTACAGGGGGATAGAAAGTAGTAGAGAGTCATTATAGTCCACGTCTTAAATGAGTACGGCATATAAAAGAACAAGTAAAATTATTATCTATATTGATTTTTTATTAGTTGCAGATTTTCCTTCGATCTTACTTTTTTATTTTTTATTTTTTATTTTTTTACTTCCTAGGAAGACATTTAATACTGACGTCATAATTTCAAAGTTCATTAAGAATCCTTTTCAGATGGAATATGTGAAAAACAGTTGGATGCTATTTTTTTATTCTGTTGCTAAAGTTTTTTTTAATATGAATAGCGTAAAAACAAACGCTATAGTTATGAAAAACTGTTAACATAGCTTTAATGTTATTTAGAAGCGCTGTGGTTAATTTGAAAATTGTTTGAAAAGTTAACAGTTAATGAAGCAAAAAATAAATAATTGTGAATAAAATAAATGTCTCTAACCAAATCAATGAAGTTTTTTTTAGGAAGTCTTGTTAAAAAAGTTATATATAGAGTGACATGTTAAAATAAAAGTTATATATAAAATGGCATGTTGAAATGAAAGTCCCATATAAGAATAACTTTTAAAATAAAAGTTCCATAGACGAAGGCATGTTAAGATAAAAGTCAGACAGAGGAAGTCATGCTAGAATAAGACTTATATATAGAATGATATATTAAAATAAAAGTCAGGGAAATATAAGAAGACCTGTTAAAAATATAGGAAGATCTGTTAAAGTAAGATCCCATATAGGAAGTCATGTTAAAATAATAGTCTCAAATAGAAAAACATGTCACAATAAAAGTCACATATAGAGTGACATATTAAAATAAAAGTCACGTATAGGATGGCATGTTCAAATAAAAGTCACATATAGTAATACATGTTAAAATAAAGTAATATAAAAGATGACATGTTAAAATAAAGTTGATATATAGAATGACATTTTAAAATGAAAGTCACGTATAAAAATTCACATTAAAATAAATGTCACATAAAGGATGACAGGTTATAATAAGTCACATATAGGAAGACATATTAAGATAAATGTCACATATAGAAAGTCATGTTAAAATAAAAGTCACATATCAGAAGTTATTTTTAAAAAGTAACATATATGAAGACATATTAAATTAAAAGTCACATATAGAAAGTCATGTTAAAATAAAAGTCACATATAAGAAGTTATTTTTAAAAAGTAACATATATGAAGACATATTAAATTAAAAGTCACATATAGAAAGTCATGTTAAAATAAAAGTCACATATAAGAAGTTATTTTTAAAAAGTAACATATATGAAGACATATTAAATTAAAAGTCACATATAGGAAGACATATTAAGATAAATGTCACATATAGAAAGTCATGTTAAAATAAAAGTCACATATAAGAAGTTATTTTTAAAAAGTAACATATATGAAGACATATTAAATTAAAAGTCACATATAGCAATTTGATATAAGAAATTGAAAGAAAGCGAAAGTTACTAAGAGAAATTTACGAATGTCGGCTGAAAAGTTCATAGGCTGACCAAGATATTGTCATGGAATGTGACAAAATGAGGTTCATTTATCAACATAGTCCCACGTATTTTATCCATCAGTGTTACAGTGCTTGGATCCCATTAGTGAAGAAGTTTTCATTCTTTTAGGCAAAAATTTATCAACACCAGATATAACGCCATAATCACTGCGATATTGGTTCGCAGTTAAGTTTTTTTTTCATGTTAGAAAACGGATTATAATAATCATTAGGAGAATATAGAGGGTGATCAACCAGTTCAAAGTTACAGTCACGCACAACGACCATTAAAAGTAAGGTCTTCTGTATCACAGCGTTGTCCTTAGGAAACAAGACACCTTTCATTAGCTTTTATGGGCGTTTTGACTTGATGGCATTTCGTAACTGTCTCATCAAATTGTCAGAGTACTCCTAAATCTCCAGTGATGGCCTTGCCATTTTGAAAATAGTTAATAAACATAATGCCTTTTGCATCCCAAAAACTGAGGCCATCACCTCCCCTGAAGATGAGGCTTTTTGAAGTAGGTAAGGTGTGTTTCCACTGCATGGACTGTCTCCTTGTCTCCGGCCTGAGGTGACGAAACCAACACTCATTTTGTGTCAGGGAATATTTACGAAAACTAGATGAATTTGCCTCAAACAATGTCAAATTTTCCTGTGATGTGATCAGCCTGGTAAGCTTTTGATCAAGTGTCAAATGACGTGACACCCATCGAGCAAAACCATCGCTATGCTAAATTATTGTACAGTCAGTTAAGTGCCATACGTGAAACACGATTGGGTGATCATGTTTCGAAAGAAACATGACTGACTGGGCAGAAGATTATCACGCAGTAGGTTGCCATTACTTTCTTCGGTAGACTGGTTGCCAACCAAGGCTATAGAACCCAATCTGTCCTGTTATTTAACCCATAACTGGAGGGAAGAAACTGATTAAGACATTTCTCAAGTGTCTTTGCGCGTAAGTGAATGCAAGGAATTCAACTGGAATTTGAACTCGGCACTCTAATCTCTCATTCTGACTCAATATACACTGCACCACAACGCACATCCTTGTGCATATTGTACAGAATATTCTTAAATCTCTCACGGGATATGCTAATGACATCAACCAAGTGATTTTTTGTCATCCAACAATATGCCAGGAATAATACCAATGTTTTCCTCGGTGGTTTGACTTTAGACTTTGGGTATTATTCAAGACTTTCTTCTCAACTTAAATTCATCTAACTTCTGTACTGTAGATGAACTTGAAGCGTTATCCCTTAATGTAGCAGCCATGTTAGCGTGACGTTCCTTATGAACTAAACTCTTTTCGTACAGGTACTTGAGAGCACTTAAGTGCCATACGTGATATATACTTGGGCGATCATGTCTCTTTCGATCCATGACTGACTAGATAAGAGATTTTCTCGAAGTAGGTTGCCATTTCTTTCTGTGTTAGACTGGTTTTGCCAACCAAGGTTATAGAACCCAATCTGTGCTGTTATTTAATTCATAGATGGAGAGTGTTGAGATGTATTCATACATTTTCCAAGATATTTGACCGCAAGTCAGTGCGACAAATTCAACTGGAAATCAAGCTCGGCTCTGCCAATTTCACATTCTTTGCTTGTATCCATTACACCACAATTTTCATCTAAATTTTGTCCATTTTTAGAGAAATCGCAATTAGTTACTTTTAAAGTTTTCCTTAGAAGTCAAATGCCAGTCTACCGATAAAAAACAATGAAGTTATTAATAAGAAAAGTTGGAATTAAACATGACAAATTTCACAGTTCCAGCATCACTCCTTCATACTCAGCATTTTTCAGCCCACCTTCACATGATATAAAATATAATAATTAATTTGGTTTGCGTATATTTAAAGAAAATAGTGACTGTATATTTTTTAATCGAATTCACCCCATTCAAAGCAGTAAAGCCACTAAGACACAAGAGTGAAATAATCAATTACAGAAGCATTACTAAAAACGAGAACTAATGAAGAGTAATCTGGACAGAAGATGCTGATTGAATTTGCATTTAAATTTTTTAAACTAAAGTTGACTAGAAAGCAAGAGAAATCCACAAGCAAAAAGTACGTGAATAGAAACTGTGGAATTTACGGTTACATCTATCCAGCTCAACTCTCAACTGATGAGACCTCAACGCCAGTCTAGTACTGCGCTTAAGTCTATGTATCATAGCAAAAAGATCACCAGAACTATTAGCATAAAAATGTTTTTAGAAAAGGCACAAAGAGGTGGTTAGAAAGTGACTGAACCTGAGACGCCAGATCAGAACCAATAAAATTGCTGATTCTACTTTGGATTTTGTCAAAGAACTTTAGATAAACAGCGGGTGCACCGGATCATATGTGTTAGCAATATTTTAAGCATGAACAAATAGTAGACTTATAGTTATGTAACATAGATTCTGGAGCTAAACGTTAGCTCGAACGATACAGGGAACCAAACTTTTTAGCAGCTGACCTAGCAATGGATTCAATATAGCCTTTCTACTTCATGTCAGTCGAGAAAATTAGCTGAAGAAAGCGTAAAAAGTGATTTTTCTGGGAGATAGAATCAGACATGCTGATGGAAGGCAGAGCATCCTTTGCCTCTGTGAACAACAGATTGAAGATCGTTTTGGACATCAGCTGCCATTTTGAATTGATCGTACTAATCAGACTTACTCACGAGACAGGGGTAAATGGGTGTGTCATCAGTGTAGGTGCCAAGTTGAGCTGAAAAATTAAAACAAAGTACAATATCATCGAAAATGAGAACAAAACTGGAAGCGGCCGAAATGTGGTTCTACAGAAGGATGCTACGGATATCGTGGACTGAGCATACAAGCAACGACGAGGTGTTAGAAAGAATGGCAACAAAAAGGAAATTGATGCTGAGCATCAGGAAGAGACAACTGAAGTTCCTGGGACATGCAATGAGGAAGGAGAGCCTGGAGAACCTGATACTGACTGGTCAGATAGAAGGAAGGAGAGACAGAGGAAGGCAGCGGATAACATATTTGCTGGGCCTGATCAGGTGGATGACGGAACGGGGGGTGCCAGGAGCAACGGGAGCAAACATACTAAGAGCCACAAGGGATAGGGAGACGTGGAGAGCCATGATCGCCTACGTCCTGAAGGGACAGGGCACATAGAAGAAGAAGAAGAAGAAGAAGAAGAAGAAGTAACAAGCGTAAACCCATAGAGAACACCTGCATTCGTTCGAAAGGATCTAAACGATTTGCCGTTCAGGCTAACTTTCATTTCACGATTTGGTAAGAAAGACTGGTGCCGGTATACATTTTCAATGTGCCCTACGAAATTCTGTCACCGTTATAGTATGTGGCCTAGCTTAAAAAGCCTATTAAAAGGAAGTATTACAATTGTCTAGTAAGGGTTAGGTTTAGAGGCTAGGAGTTAAGATTAGGGCATGGTTAGAGTTAGAGGAAATAATTAGTTTCAATAAATAGCCGAATACTAATGTATATAGATATACTCTTACTTAAGTACGACACATTTAAGCCGGGTAAGCCGTATACTATACCAGAACCAAAGGTTACATACTATACCGACACCGAAAGTCTGGATCAGTTCAAACATTTGTTCGGAGACACTGTAACTTTCAGATAGTGAAGAAAACCTTTATGCCAAACCCTGTCGAAAGCTTTTGAGCTACAACCAAGCTTCATTATTTTTATCTAGTTCTTAGTTGACTCTTTCCGTTAAATATAGTTAATACTTTTTTATTAAGTGTTAAGGATAATAGACAATAAGATAAAAATTTCTAAGAACATTTTATTAAGGTGTATAATGAGTATATATATTTAATTGAATTGAATTGGGATATCCTAATTCAATAATTATTCTTGAAGATTTATGATATCTAAATTTATTTGAAGGAAAAATGTAATAATTTCTCAATGAAAAACTTCATTTTTTGAACCCTAAAAAATCAAATAATTATAAGATTGTATTTTCCTCTGGTTATTTTTTGTTTCATATAAAAAATACATGTGTGATTGAATTAAAATATACATGCAAACATGCAAGTGTAAATACGCATAGAATTTGAATAAAATTAAAATAGACATCTGTGTTCCTTTCTGTCTGGAAACAAACCTTGGTCAACCGGGAAAGTTTGTAATCGAAATGTGCAGTCACTTGACAATATTTTTTATGACTCCTCCGGTATTTAAACTGAGTATTTTTCCTAATAGATTAGTTGATCGACATCTTCTATGCGCTGGGTCTCTTTGGAAATATGGGTGACTATAACTCCACATGACTCTTCTAACCTTTGTAGCCCTAAGCAATATTTGTATTTTTACTATCCTTCCAATTCTCTGTTGTGACATCCATTTATGCAAGCTATTCGGGTTTCCTTCTGCTTTTCTTGCCTTCAGTATGTATTGTGGGTGAAAAATATACCAATCCTTGTTCACTCATTATGTGTTCAAACATTTCAACAACCACTTTCCGATTGTAAGTAGAATTTTTTTTTGTTTCTAGTTTCTTTAGAACTTTAGGTTTACTTAGATGCTCTGTCCATGTCATTATCAGCATCCTTCAGGAGAATCACATTGCTGTTGCCTCAAGTTATTTCTTCATCTATTAGTAAATGGTCTCACATTCACTGTCAAATAAAAGGAGTACTAGAAAGAAAGAAATAAAGAAAGAAAGAAGAGAATCGTTAAAAGTCATAAAGGGAATAAAGATAGCAAGAAAAAAATAAAGAAAGTAAGAAAGAAAGAACGAAAGAAAGACGGCTGCAGGAGAAACGTTAAAAGTCATGAGGTGATTATAAAATACCAAGTGCGAAGTAAGAAAGAAATAAAGAAGGAAAAAAATAGAAGAAGTTTACAAGAGAAATTTTAAGGTGAACATAGCAGTTCAGAACTCTTTTCATTTTTTTGTTTCGAAGGAAACTTTCCCGTTTTTTAATACTTTGTTTAGTTTTTAGAAAGCGTATTTTGCTATGACAATGACCGTTCGGATTGTGGTGTCAGATTTTACAACATTTGTTAAAATAATTCCCAGATGTTTATATTGTATATAGCATCTTGGGTTGTCTAGACCAGAGAAATAATAAATGATTCGTAGACAAAGTTTGAAATAAGGTTATAAAATGTAACTACATTAATTCACTGTTATCAGATTAGAGGTAAAATATTAACGTCGGAGCAACATCAGCTCACCCTGCCGCTATTAAATAAATGCTACTGTCAGATTGTCCTTCCATTCCTCTCATTTTGCTAACAGTAATTCCAAATTCTTTGCCGTGATATTTAAAATTCGTTTATAAAGATTATTTCGCTTAGAATGACTTTTGTCGACTCAGCAAGTGTTACTTTCACCATCCACGTGGAATGCCGCTAGGCATTGGAAGATTCACTTGATTTTACAAGGGTTCTCATAGTTGCAATAATTCTGTCTAATTGATACCAGTAACATAGCATGGAACTCTAGAAAATATATTCTGTGTTTGAGTGAGTGTACAGAAATATTTAGGGAAGCATAGAATTGAATTATTACACCTTATTGGAGAGTTATTCGCGCGTAGAATCGCGGACGTTTGTGCAGATGAGGCTGAATGAAGAATGGGGAGATAGATAAGAGCTAAATCTAGATAGAAAGAAAAAACTGGAAGGAACCAGAGAGAAAGAATCGGGATAGATTATCTTCTTAAAAGGAAAGAAATGAGAGGGGAAAATCAAGAAAATAAGAAACAATGGATCAATACAAAGAAAGTGGAACTGGGATGGCATGGAAAGAATTAAAATGGGATAGAATGATAGAATAAATAGAAAGAAATAAGTATATTTTTCAAATGGATATTTTAAAAATCGTAGCGAAAGAATGAAAGAAAGAAAGAGTAAGAAAGAAAAAAAGGGTACAAGAGAAAGCTTAAAAAGATATAAAGTGAATAAAAATACTAGAAAGAAAGAAAGAAAGAAAGAAAGAAAGAAAGAAAGAAAGAAAGAAGAGAATCGTTAAAATCTTAAAGAGAATAAAGATAGCAAGAAAGAAATAGAGAAAGTAAGAAAGAAAGAACGAAAGAAAGAAAAAAAGAAAGGAAGGAAGAAAGAAAGAACGAAAGAAAGACGGCTACAGGAGAAAGGTTAAAAGTCATTGGATGATTAAAAATACCAAATGCAAAGTAAGAAAGAAATAAAGAAGGAAAGAAAAAATGGAAGAATTTACAAGAGAAACTTTAAGGTGAGAATAAATACTAGAAAGAAAGAAAGAAAGAAAGAAAGGAAGGAAGGAAGGAAGAAAGAAAGAAAGAAAGAAAGAAAGAAAGAAAGAATGCTACAACAAAGGTTAAATGTCATAAGGTGTATAAAAATTACTACTTAGAAAGAAAGAAAGAAAAAAAGAAAGAAAGGTTAGAATTTAGAAAGAGAATAAAAAACTACTTATATTTAAAAGAGAAAAGTGAGAAAAGAAAAGAGGAAAAGTCAAAACACGGTGAGAGGAGAACAAAAGGCAAGTCATTTAAAACAAATGAATGTGAAAAGATAAAGAAAGCTCCAGAAATTGATTTGAAAAGAAAGCCGGGGTAAAACGATTTGAAAGAAAACATTTAAAAATAACTTTACCCTGGCGTGGATTGCTATTCTTGCAGTTCCGAAGGTAATATTCACAAACTTAAGCACCTACTGGAAAAGGACAGGCAGTCAAAAGAAAATAAAAAGTTATCGTTTTCAGCATAACTCAGGTAACTTACCAGATAATTACAACTTTTGTGACAGACAATTATACCCAATAGTGCAGTTTTTCACTTGAATCTACGGTATTTTAAAGTAAGATATTCAAGACGTTTAAACATCAGTTTATTAAAGTTAAACTAGTGTATGGGCGCGTCACCGAGTGGTTAGAACGTTCGCTTTCTGAGATTCGAACCCATAAAACCCGGGTTCTGAATCTCACCATAGTTCATTTGTCAGGAAGGTGGCTTCTTGATGTTATCAATCCCAGCCTGGTGAACCTTTGGAAAGCCATACAACGGGTTGTCTTATGAGTGAAACTGTGTTGACGGCTCCATTTGAGGGGCCTTCAATGGTTGTACTAGCTCGGCGTCATCGTGACCGAGTGTTTGAACATCCTAGTTTTGTTCATTTGGGTTTGTTCATGCTGAATAACGCGCACTCACCCAGAAACTGTAACTAAAGTTCACATAGCTGCAGTAGAAATAAACCACAGACATCCTCGGATACGAGTTACCAGCGATAGATAGATAGATAGATAGATAGATAGATAGATAGATAGATAGATAGATAGATAGATAGATCGAAACAGATCTCTCTGCGGATGACTATCTGTTGTATCATTTGGGTCTGACGAGCAGCAAGTTTTTTGTTTGCTGCGAAATACGTATTAACCATGAAATTGTAGAATATCTAAATGTTTTTCTAAATTATATGACTCTGTTAAATTACATTTAACATTGAGTTCTTTGAGTTCGTCTCTATCGGAATTTACCTGACTTAAATACCAAATATTCTACGTTATATATATATATAAGACTCTTTGTAAATTTCGATACAAAAATATATTCAGGTAGATTAACCGTTCTTCTTCTTTTTATGTGCTGTGTCCTTTCAAAACGTAGACGATCATGGATCTCTACTTATCCCTATTCCTTGTTGCTCTTAACACTTTTCCTCTTGCTATCTTTTCTAAACCCTGTTCTGCCATCCACTTGCTCAAGCTCATCAAGTATGTATCCCGTTGCTTTCCCCTATCAGTCTCGTAAGTATTAGATTCTCCAAGCTCTTTTTCCTCTTTACGCGTCCCAGAAACTTCAGCGGTTTCTTCCTAATGTTAATATGTTTCTTTTTAGTTTGCATCCTCTCCAAAATCTTGTCGTTACTCACATGTTTGTCCATGGTATCCTCAACATTTTTCTGTAGAACCACATTTCTGTTGCTTCGAATCTCGCCTTCATCTTTGAGGAGACTGTCCAGCATTCGATATCATATAGGAAGACCGATCTCAGTGTCGCACTTTCCAACCTTTGTCATAACACCTCCCAGGTATTAACATTTCTTTATCTGTTTGATTTTAATAAAGGTTTCATTGGAAAAACACTAATTCATCTTTACTTAAAATAGGCTGCTCTTTCAAACCTTGGGCGTCAACGAAAGAAAACTCTGGATTCCAAGAGAAGGTACTCAGCTCCCTGTCCTAATAAATCTATTAATAGATTTAATATATTTATAACACATCACTTAATAAGTCCTGGGCCTGACATATAGATGGCACTACTAATAAAAAATCTATATGATTTTTATGAAGTATTAACCTTCAAATGGCATGTGACAAAATTTGGACTCAATCGGATTATTAGTTTACAAATTACAGTTATTTAAGTTAAGCTACTGTTGCAAATTTTCAAAACAATAGAAAAATATAAATTTCCTGTGTTGATAAAGCATTGTTTTCTGATGGGAAAAAATACTATTCAAGCAAAGCAATTGCTTGATAAGTATTATTTGGACACTGTCTATATCAGAATTTTCGAACCTACCATTTCTGATCTGAAAGTGTATCGTAATGTTAAGAAATGTATAAATACAATGTTACGGAAAGTCCCGAAGATTATATATTTGTGTTATATGAGGCTTAATTTAACTTAAATTAGACTGTGGAATTATTCGTGTTTGATCAGTCTAGGACCAGAACAGTTAATGGCTTCTGCTATGTTGTTATGTAACGAAGGTTTGAATTACACACGTCTTTTAACAACATTTATCGTAAATAATCAGGCCGGTAGAAGTAAATATATAAATATACTGTTTGATTAAAAACAGAATATCTAGTCAAATACGAATATCGATTAAATATAATATTCAAACAAATAAATTATATATATTTTTTCTTTTATTCCGCGGCAAATACTATTATTAATAATTATGACTTGCACTCCTTTGATTTCATCTCCCAAGATATCAATATTTTTTTATTTTAATTTTATAATTTTACTTATATAATTTTAATTTTAATTTTTTATCTCTGTGTAGTCTTCGGTTATTTAAATTATACTCTTGTTATTAAAACGCAATAACCTAACTTTATAAAATTCAACTCCCATGAACATTGAGCGAACTTAAATTAAAATCTATTAAACAATCAGTTTGTAATATGCACTTGATGATTGCATAACGCATAAAACTCCGAGTTGTGCCATCGACGTAGGACAATATATATATATATATATATATATATATATATATATATATATATATATATATATATATATATATATATATATATATATTAAAATTTGCATGGGTACCGTGGTGTCTCGCTAGAGTCATTACAATTGAGAATCAGACTTATCTCTCTAGAATCATTACAATTGAGTAGTGAGTTCGATCCTCAGTGGGTGCCCATACTTTCGGCCTTGTGCCACAGAAAATCACCTTGGGCACCTCGAAGTGGTGTAATGGTTAATAGGTTTGTCTTACTAGAATTATTGCAATTAAGTAGTGAGTTCGATCCTCACTGGGTACCCCTCACTTTCGGCCTTGTGTCACATCTAAGCTGCGATTAGAAAATCGCTATATTAAAATTTGCAGTATTCATAGAGAAAAGGTGATTTATGTCTGAGATAGAACGTATGTAGATAAATACAGTGTGGACACAAAAATCAACACTGAATAGTGACTGGTATTTTCTTACCTTATCACAGTGATTCCCAAACTTTTTTTCTCTTGGTCGCGAAATGAAAATTTTCTCGCGCGTTATCAAATTTTCAGTACATTTTATAATAAAAAGCAGAGAGAGGGTTAAATGGAGATAAATGGAGATAACTGCGGATTCAAAGTCAGGACATTACCATTGATAATTTTCTCCTCCAATTTACAGACCCTATTTACTATATTCTTAATACATATATTCTTATTATATTCTTAATATAATATCACAAAAATATCACAATGATAAATAATTATTTATAACTAATAATACTGGGATTCATGCATGTGATTACAAGTAATTCATAATAATATTTTAAATTTTGAAATCATATTTATTTTTGGCATATGAACTTTTAAAACTGTTTCTAAATCTTTGATCGTCTTTAAATTTTTCCGCCTTACCTACTATCTTCTTCCGCTGCTGTATTTACTAGCCTTCCCACGCAAGGCCGGATGTGACACATGGTCATTTTAATGTGGGTATTCCCGGCCATATAGCCGGGCCAAAAATATGTCTGTCTATTTTTACCGAGTCGTGGTTCTACCCTTCGGCGGAACCACGACTGGGTTTGTGCTCTCTGCTCGGAAGCAGAGAGCTGACAGTGTTATAGGGTTACAGAGCAGTCATCCGAAGACGACTGCTTCAATGCAAACATCTTCTTCCGCTGCACCCATCGTTTGGGAACCATCGACGTGCTGTTATAGTTAACAAGCTCGTCATACTAGATTAATTACAACTATTTAGTGAGTTCGATTCTTACTGAGTACTTCAAACTTTCGACCTTGTGCTTCATCTAAGCTACGCTTAAAATATTACTATCAGTTCAAATATGATCAGAATAAGTGATAGCAATGAATAGATGATGATGTATAGCATATATAGTCAGTTATTTGCACTACGATTATGTCTCAAGAGGCATGACTGACTAATCAGAAGATTTTACTGCAATAGGTTGCCATTACTTTCTGTGGTAGACTGGTTGCCAACCAAGGCTATAGAATCTAATCTGTCCTGCTATTAAATGCATGACTAGAAGGAAAAGTAAATTCATACCTTTCTCAATAGTATTTATGCGTAATTGAATACAACGAATTCGACTGGAATTCGATCTAGTTCATTTAATGCTATATCCCTCAGAAAATAGATGATTATGTCTGTGAGGAACGGCGAAATTTTGAAGAAAACGGAAACTTATATTTAACATGAGGAAGGAGCAGTTGAAATTTTGCCAAACAAATCTATAGAAGCCAATCTATTCAACCAATATGTAGAGGGAGAAGAAATAGCTCAATACCTTTCACAAGCGTATTTTGTGCGGAAGTGAATGAAATGACTGCGACTTGAACTCGAACGCAGCTCTTCTCATTCCGAGCAGATATCCACTACACAACAACGCACATCCTATAAATATACAGATAGAAGTTTTGAAAAAGAACTGTTTGAATTTTAGGTCATTTTTATCACTGTTGCTTGATCACTAGTTGAAGTCCATATTAGGATTTAATTTAAGAAAAATAAACTTAGAATAAATTAATTTATTCTAAGTTATTTTAACATTATTAAAACAGCAGGCTTGAAATAAGGCGGTAAAAACATATGAAAGACCATTTTTTATTCACGCTTTATACTACTCTAGGGTCTCCTTATTGTTTGCCATCTTCTGCTGACATTTATTTAAATTTTTTTGTTTTGTTTTTTGTTTTCCTTCCGCTATAATTGCATTTGTTCTTTCTATTTTTCTTTCAATCTTTTTATTGTTTCTATTTCTCTTTTTGTTTTTGTGATTCCTTTGGTTATATTTTACCATTTTCTCTCTATTTTAGCGTCTCTCTCTCTCTCTTTCTCTCTCTCTCTCTCTCTCTCTCTCTCTCTCTCTCTCTTGTTTTCATTTACGCTGCACTTTGATTTGAGCTTTGTCGAACTCAGCTTGGAAAAGTTTTTGATATTTCTTCAACAGTCTTTTCTCTTCTTAGCTTTTTGTCTGCCATTTTTTGCTAAACTTCTTTTTGCAAGAATAAAAATGTCTCTCCCAAAACCATATTAATCGCTATGTTTCTCTGCTGAATTTTTTTTTTTTTGATTGTTCGTTTTCTCTTTTTAGTTTCTCTTTATGACTATTTTGATATTTTTCGATGTCATTCTGTCTCTTCTTTTCTTTTCTTTTCTTTTCTTTTCTTTTCTATCTATCTATCTATCTATCTATCTATCTATCTATCTATCTATCTATCTATTTCGGTTAGTTGATACCTATATTTTTATCAGGTTGTTCCTCTATATATATGTATGTATGTGTGTGTGTGTGTGGATGTGTGTTTATATATTTATACATGTATATGTATTTATATATATGTACTTATATATATGTATATGCATTTAGTATATGTATATATGTATATGTATTGATGTATATGCATTTACGTGTATATATTTATATGTATTTATGCATTTGTGTTTATGTATATATGTGTATATATATGTATTAATACATAAGTATGTATATATATGTGTACATATATATATATGTATTAATCTATATTTTTATATATTTTTATATATACGCTTTTTAGGACTTACCTTTTTTAAAAATAAAAACTTATAAAATATATATACATATAAATATATATACATACATATTAATACATATATATATACGCATATATACATGAATATATATACATATATATTAATATATATACATATATACATAAATAAAAATACATAAATACATATAGATATTTATATATAAATGCATGTATGTAAGTACATATGCATATATAAATATATATACATAAATACACACACACACACACACATATATATATATATATATATATATATATATATAAAGTCAGTTGATATCTTTTTATTTTAGTATCTTTGTATCTCGCTCTGTCTCTGTCTCTCTCTGTCTTTCTCTCTCTTTAGATAGATAGATAGATAGATAGATAGATAGATGTAACTGTACTTTCTCCCGCCTCTTTCTCTACATGTTCATTTCTTCACTGATCTCTTTATTTCTTAAAAGTATCCTCCTTTTTATTGTATACTTTCCTCCATTTTCACTGTTCTGTCTCTTTTTCTCTCTATCTCCTTCTGACTCTGTTGATCTCTCCTCTTTCCTTGCTATTTTTTTAGGTTCCTACACTTTTTTCTTCTCTCTCTGTCTCTGATTCTCTCTCTCTCTCTCTATCTCTAATTCTCTCTCTCTCTCTCTCTCTCTCTCTCTCTATTTTTCTCATCTATTCTATCTTGTATGCGTACATAACGCCTTCTTTTTCCTTACTGCTTCCAGTAATATTCGGTCAAACCGGACTTAAATTCCGTTGCTGGGAGCTATGACTCCTCACGATTGACATTTAGAATTCTTTTAATCAGAAACTGAGCATAATCACTAGACTTTTTTTCATTTTTCTCCCCTTTTGATTCAAGAAACCTTTTCAAAAACTGTTCCCGCCCTTGTGCACTTGCAAATCAGGTTCACTTCCTGGCCATCAAGGCCTGAGCGTGATTTCCTGGTGAACCGATCCTAACGACGAGATGCTGATCGACTTCTGCCATAATGCACATAACTGTAATCGACGCAGTCATTTCCAATCAAATGCATAACAAAATTTCTATGCAATTACACAAACAGAATAGATGCATGTCAATGGTGTATACTTTATCACATATAAACTTATATTTACATATAGATGTAAGCAGATACGAGTGGATCCAGGAAGTTATGTAAATATTAATCAAAATTCTATTTGAAATGTTTATTGTTTAATGTTTGATTAATGTAAATTATATTAATTACTGAAAAGTGAATTGACAAGGAAGGAGCATATTTTAACTAGTATATATATATATATATATATATATATATATATATATATATAAGGTGTAAAATAAATTATTTTTGCTATTATTAAGCAAAGAGCTTAATTATTTACCTGCGTTCTTACAGGCTGGTAATCATAAGCCAAATCAAACATTTATCATGTAAATTTCGCGTCGTGGCTTTTATAAATTGACGTGTATTCAAAATAGCTTAAGTCATACAGTTAAGTGACATACGTGATACACGCTTGGACAATCATGTCTCGAATAAGACATGAGTGATTGGGCAGAAAATTTTTCCCAAGATAGGTTGCTATTACTTTCTGTGGTAGACTGCCTGCTAACCAAGGTTATGGGACCCAATCTGTACGGCCGTTTAACCCATAGCTGATAAGAGAGAAGAGACGGATTATTATCTTTCCTAAAGATATTTCTGTGTAAGTGAATGCAACGAATTCAACTGACATTAGAACTCAGCTCTCCGATTTCTCGTTTAACTCCCCCGCGCGCGCGCACACACACACACACACACACACACACACAACCGTGGTTTTTGTTGAGGTAGAAATCGGTTGATATCACACAAACTAAGATGAGTCCTGACCGACAACGAATTTATTATAATAATATCAAGGCATAAATTTACACGGTCGTGTGTTTATCCTGACGCCCACGGTAGTCCAAGTAAGCTGAGTGTTTTATGGATATCTCTAGGAAGGTTGTCATACAATAACTCACTCATCTTCACCTTCTAAACATATTTCCTCATTCAGCGTAGATTTGACCTTCTATTGGTTAATTGACCCCTACCCACAAGAATATTCTTAATACTGTCAAAATCTTCCCATTTAACTTGTCTGAAATAGGGTGATGAATAAGTTTGAATTTCCATATAAATCATTTTTACTACCAGATACAAACGATCGCCTGACGATTTCATGTTTCATAGTATTGAAACCTGAAATCTTTTGTCTAGCAATGAAAAATGATTTTATTATAATCACTTATAATAAAAAAAATATTACAATAATGTATTTCTCTACTTTGTATTGAACACTTTTAAAAAGTAAATGCTACGAACTGCAGATTTTTAGTCTATTTGCTCTTACACATACTAATATATATATATATATATATGAGTTGAATATATGAATCAAAATCCGACAAGATGAATAGAATAAAGAACAGGTAGGAAAAAGTGTCTTTAATCTAACATGTTTCACTTTAACAAGATTTTCCAGAGATTTTTTTTAAATGAATTGTCTTTAAAATTCTCAAAAGAAGCTTGTTAAAGCGAAACATATTAGATTAAAGACACTTTTTTCTTACCTGTTCTTTACTTATTCTATTCATATTCTAGGGGTTGAATCGCCGACTGACTCTGATTCCGTCGGGTTTCAATCCTGGCTTAGGAAGCGAACGGAGTCTAAGCCGTACTGATGAGCTGTAATACAGCGCAACAGATCTGTCTGCGGATGACTATGATATATATATATATATATATATATATATATATATATATGATGTTCAGACAAATCATTTATGTATATATATATATATATATATATATATATACATAAATGATTTGTCTGAACATCATTTTTGATCGATACTTGTATTTAAGTAGGTATTCTGTTTATAATCAAACAGTATTATAAATCTATTTCTACCGTCTGATTTATTACAATAAATTTTTGTTACAAAAATGTGTGTTATTCCCCAGGATACGAAACTGCGACCCCTATCTACATAGGGGAAAACACCAAATGATCTAGCGCTACTTAGACCTCTCGACCACGAATGACGATCACTCTAGCCGAAGTCAAAATAAGCCTATAACACACTTTTCGATTCATCGTAATAACCATATCTGCTCTGAAATGTATCGTATTGTCAACAAATGTATACATGTTACGGAAATTAACGAAGGTTAATGAAACTAGTTGCATTTAACCAACAATTTGAAATGATTTGTTTGAACAAATTTGTTTATTTTTCTTTTCCTCTTACTTTGTATTTTTCGGGGTTTTGTCTCAGGAGCTTTTCAAGGAATGGGGAAATCAAATGTGTCAAAAAAGAACTTCCGTAGGCTGAACATCCAATGGAGTGTCCTTTTTTATATTCCAGTGGTTTTTGTTAACTATTTCCGGTTCTTTAACTAAATATATCATCCTACCGATTCTTTTAATGATAGTTCTAACTTCCTAATACCTTTTCTCTGTCTGAAACATCCGATAAAAACCGTTTCACACACTTAGCAAAATTTATTTCCAGTTTTTTTTTTCGTTTTTGTTTTGTTTTTGTTTCTTTCTACCTTACGTTCGACTTTTTTTTTTTTTTTACTTGGTCTCGGCTTGTCAAATACCAATCTTCTTTTCCGCGAAAACATAATTTCTCTCGGAGTCATGGACGCTGGTGCATTTTTCTTTGGTGAAAGCCGATATACTTGTAAACATTTGTTGCAACACGGCATCCGAGGAGCCACCGTTGGATTTTATTAGGAACCCTTTAAAGCTATCCACAAAAAGCTCTGCCTGGCTGTTGTTTCTAAGTTGGTAAAGAGCAAGTGTTATGTGCTCTACCAAAACTATTTTACAGAATTCCTAAAATTCTTTTGATATAAATTCGGTGCCGTTATGCGAAACAATCGAATCTGGTACCCGGAACTAGCGAATAGTTCGTGTCCTGTAAGTGCTATACGTGATACACGCTCGGGCGATCACGTATCGAAAGAGACATAACTGACTGGGCAGAAGATTTTCTCGCAGTAGATTGCCATTACTTTCTGTGATAGACTGGCTGCCAACCACGGCTATAGAACCCAAACTATTCTGCTATTCAATCCATAGCTGGAAGGCAAAATGGATTCATACCTTTCCCAAGGATATTTTGGCGTAAGTGAATGCTTAAGCGCGAACATTTCGTGGACAAACTCAATTACCACTTCTGGGGTTGATTTCTTACACATCTGGCCACATCTTATACATCTGGCCACATCTTATACATCTGGCCACATCTTATACATCTGGCCACTCGGAAAAACTGTCTACAACGATTAAATAATATGAAGCCATTAAGTGGACCAGCAAAGTTAATATACAGACGTGACTATGGGCGGTCAGTTTTTGGCCACGGGTTGAACTTTATTAGTGGTGCATTAGCTACCAAAGTACAGCCTTTGTAAGATTTACCAAACCTTAGATGTCTCTATCTATGCTACGCCAGTACATATAACTTCTCACTAAGCTTTTCATTCTGAATATACCAGGATGTCCAGTCTGGCATTCTTTAAGTATTCGTTTCTGTAGTGATAATGGTACCACCACTCACTCATTCTACATAAGAACGTCATTGCAAATATATACCTCGGATGGATTTTACCCCTGTCTTATGTTTTATTTATTTATTTATCTCCACAATAAAATTGTCATCACACGCTTTATTTTTTATTTCTTTCAAAGTCACATGTAGTTCCCGCACAAATATCGCATCGTATATTTTTATCTCTACTTCCGTTTGTAGAGAAGCAATGACCGTGTCTTCGAAATGTTCACTATTTTTTGGAATAAGTCTGAAAATGCGCCGCGTAACTCAATTTACTTGATGATAAGAATTCCATCCTAAAATCGTAATTTAGTAGAATGGTTCTTCGTCATTGTAACCTATTAGTTGGATGAGTCGGTGGGCGTTTTTTGGAGGCGTAAATAGCTAGCAATGGTCTGTGATCCGTTTGTAAGTTAAAACTTTTTTCCGTGGATAAATCTATGAACTTTCATAAGGGCAAACACAGTCCCGAAAATCTCCTTTTCTATCACGAAATAATTCTTTTTCGGCTGGAAGAGGCGTCCTAGATGAATCTGCAATCAATAGGTTTAGTCGAGTCGTCTTCTAGTTTATACATAAGGCAGGCTTCTATTCTGTATGTAGTAGCGTCGCTTGCTACGGCTATTTCTTTTGCTTTTTTGCTTTTTTTTTTTTTTTTTTTTTTTTGCTTTTTTGGTGGGGGATCGTAATGCGTCAAAAACAAGTCAAACTTTGGCATTTCTTTAATTTTTTCAAATGCTTCATGGCACTCACTCATTCACACCCATTTAGAGTATATTTTTTAATAGTTCGCAAACAATGCATATTTGGATCAAATACGTTGTAATAACTTGCCAAACCCAGGAAACTTTGTAGGGAGCTGACATTTTCAGGGACAGGAATGTCTTTTATAGCACTGGTTCGCGCTGGATTTTGTCTCCTGCCATTTTAATGAATTATTTGCCCCAAATATTTGATTATATTCATTAGAAAATCTCATTTTTTTTGTCTTTCAGTTTGAATACATAGTCTTAAATTCTTCTGCAAACCTCGAAAACACTTTTTTGTGTTCTTCTGGCTCTCACATTTTAGCAATATATAGTCTAGATGTGTGACTGCAAAACCAAGTCCATCAAGCATCGTGTCCATTACTTGCTTAAAATAGCTGGGGTGACCTTTATACCGAAAGCCAAACGATTGCATTTATACATTCCTCGATGTGTGTTTATTGTAAGTAATTTGGAACGTTCGTCGTCTACTACAATCTGCAGATAAACGTCGCTTAAGAAGATTTTCCGAAAATATCCGACCCCCGCTAAGATGCACAAAAACATCTTCCGGCCTTGGAAGTGCGTAATGATGACTTTGAGGGTATCATTTAGGTCCGTGAAGAAATTCACGTAGACATGTATCTCTTTTATGTATACCATTTGCGAAGCCCACTCACTTTAGTGGACTAAAAGTTTATTTCTATTTTTCCTTTCAAACATTGTTTATTTCAACGTTTTTTCGTTCAACGCCACATTTGTAATACATTCCTCTCTGAATTTTATTTTCTGTACTGTAACACTACGAGCAATTTTCTTGGTAAGCATTAACGTTGGTTTTCCAATTTTCTTCCATGTATATACATTTATTATAGTAAATTCGGATCCGCTATCCAATTGTAATTTAATATTTTTGTTAAGGATTTTTACCTGCGCAAATTTTCTTATATTCCGACCGGCAAGATTCATCTGCACTAGTAACTTTAACGTAATTATTCACACTTTTTTACAGTGATTTTCTTAGGTCCTTTTGCAACGAAAACATTCTTTGTTTTTGTACGGAAAGTATTATAAAAAATGTAGTTCTCCACATGCATAACAGAGTTTAAGAGTAATGTTTTTTCTTTTTCACTTTATTTTTTAGCAAACATTTTTAATGTGCGATACACTGTTTACTCTGATATCCTTAGCGTCTTGCCGAATATTTATAAACCCCTGTCAATCTTCTGCTAGGTGTTGTAAAGTCATGTTTGGCTTATTTCCAAATTTATTTAAAACCATTCTCCTTAATTCAGCGTTTTTTGTTAACACCAATCCTTGAACAAATATCAGACATTTAAAATTGTCAGTGCTTAATTCTGCCAGTTTGAACCCCTCACACTGAGCGTTCATCGTACTAGTGAACGTTGTGAAATCTTCCTCTTTCTTTATTACGAAGTTCATGCCTTTTCATCATCAATGGAACAATGACGTTTTGGGGCTGAACATATCAGAAGGCAAAATTCTTCTTCTATGTGCCTTGTCCGTTCAGAGCGTAGGTGATCATGGCCTCTCACGTTTCCCTATCCCTGGTGGCTCTTAGCACGCCTTCTCCTGTTACACCACGCAATCCCCGTTCTGTCATCCACCTGCTCAAGCCTTTTAAATATGTTATCTGCTGATTTCCCCTGTATCTTTTTCCCTCTGTCTGGCCTGTTAGTATCAGGTTCTCTAAGCCCCACTTCCTCATTGCATGTCCCAGGAACTTTAGTTGTTTCTTCCTGATGTATTAATTTCCTTTTTGTTTCCATCCTTTCCAAAACCTCATCATTGCTCACATGTTCGGTTCATGATATCCGCAGCATCCTTTTGTAGATCCACATTTCAGTTGCTTCAAGTTTTTCTTTCATCTCTGATATTGTCCAACACTTATTGCCATTAAAGAACTGACAGCACATATCAATCCAGTACTCTTTTCTTTGTTTCTAGCAAGATTTTTCTATCTCCATAATTTACTTAGCTTCTGGAACGCGTCTTTTGCCATACCAATTCGCCTTCGGATCTCTATGTCGTACTTTCTGTTTTCTGTTAGAACACTTCATAGATATCTAAACTTCTGTACCTACTTGATTTCAATATTCCCCACATGTATTTGGCATTTTGGGCCGCTCTTTTTGCTGATGACCATGCATTCGGTCTTCTTGCAGTTTATTTGTAGTCTTTTCTTGTCACTCTCTTCAGCTACCTTCTGTAGGAGTTCTTGTAGTTTTCTTTCCGTGTCTACTATCAGCACTGTATCATTTGCGTACCTTATGTTGTTCAAATTGTGGCCTCCGATGACGAATCCTGACATAACTTCTAGGGTTCTCGGAATAGTCTCGCTGTACAAGTTGAATAGATCCGGTGAAAAGACACATACCGTTTCTTTAAACGTTAGGTCATTATTTCTCTTCTGTAATATATAATTTACGAACTTAGTGTTTGCGATGGTACATAGTTTTCTTAAAACAAGTGAGAACTTTTTGTGGTCAGACCAATTTGCACAGTCCGTTTTGTAAAAGTCTTATTTGTTACTTCTTTTTCTGACATATATTTAAATTTCGTAATTGCATTTACGATAGTATCCTGTGATAAAGCACCTGAATCTTCGTTCATATTACTCGTTAGCATTTTACGTTGTTATTCTAAAAGTAATTTTTCAATTTTTTTAGTCTTCTTTGTAACGATTTTGCTGTTGCTGTTGCTGTTTTAATATATCCTGTAAAGCTGTCTTAAATTCTTCCACTTTCTACTTTTATGTAAAGTAACTTTTCACAAAAGTATATATATATATATATATATATATATATATATATATATATATATATATTGCGCAAATGTCTCACAAAAACACTTTAAAATCTTCCTAATAATTAACTTCCAACGTAAGACCTTTACACCGAGAACTCTGTCAACAATACATGATTCTTGCAAATAGAAAAATAAAATTTTCTATTTCATGAACCTTTTGTTACTTTTCCATTTCGATATAGTTGGAATAATATCCTATACTTTTCTTAATGCTGTATTTCGAGCAACTTGTTTAATACCCACGTAACCCTTCGAAAATCTTTGTAGCTTTGGTAATTACATGATATTCTTTTACCAATGTAAACATGGTGAACTTTTACGTGAGTTTTTCAAAACCCTTGTTCGCAACATGTTGGATCGATGAACTTTTTTGTGAATGTTGCCGATATCTTCTTTCCTAGAATGTTGTGTTCGTTAATGTTTATTTGAGTTCAGCCAAATTCCTCGTTGCCAAAATGACGTCACCTAAAAAGGTTAATGAATGCAAAATAACCAAAACGGAGGTTGGAAAATGAAATAGTAATCTTTTATAACATCAACAAAATACATTACTCGTCAGCTGCGTGAAGAAGATAACTACTGCTAGTTGTGAACTGTTTGACAGCAATATAGATACTTACCGGTGTCCCCACCACGCAATAGATGTGACATAAAGTCAGTTTTTAAGGTAGGTTTATCGGCAGTACCGTAGAAAAATTCCCAAACTCTCTTTGCAATTCTGCTTTTGTAACGCCTCACAGGCGGAGTAATAAACTCAACCTTCTCCAGACGGAGGAGTAAAGCCTGGAGGTATGGGCCACTGGAGCTTGGCGTTTGGGTATAAACTCCAACCAAAAATAAACAGGTTCTTATATCGCTAGAAAACAGTATAGATATTTAGCCGCCTTCCCATTTCAGACAAAATGTGACACAAAGCCTTTTTAATATAGGTAACTCGAACCATATAGATCAGGCAAAAATGTTTGTCTACGTTTCCCCAGATAAGACTCTGCTCTTCGGCGGAGCCTAGGCTTGGTTACACATTGCCCGACAATGTAAAGAAATGTGAATTTGGAAAGAGTTAGATGGGTCTAATTGTGATTACGAAGGGATCGCTAGTGATGGCGACGTTATACCTCTATTCATCTCCCAGAGTTCAGACTGAACGTAAAAGCTTACATCAAGTTTCATGAGACTTCTCATTCCGGACTTGGTAACGGGCAATTACAATTTTGTAAGCTTTCATTGAGTCCCGTTGAGAAATCAACACATACGCGAATTTTATTCGTCTTTTACTTCCCGTAAGCAGTCAATGATGCCCATTCAAAGTAGTCTGCTTTGGAAATGATTCCTTATTCTTATAGCCTTTCCAATTCCTTATTGATTGCATCTAACACCACAAAGGCTACATTCCTTTTTCAGTTTGAACATTGGTGTTGCATTTTCTTTAACTTCAAAATTCGCATCTGCTTTTGTGCCAAGACCTTTAAAAAAAACTTCCGGGACTTTCTTTTTTAATTCAGTTTTGAATTTTTCCGTTTTGGTGATGATATTTACTTGGTTGCAGGATGAATTGATTGGCAGGTTCCAATCAGTATATATATAATTTCCTCTTGTCACGCTCAGGAATTTGAATTATTTTCACTCCTATGTAACCCCCTGCACATTAGTGGCATTACCGCCTTGCTCGGGGTGATATGATAAAAAAAAAATTGTTGTTTTTTTTTTTCTAATGTCTTAATGTATGATACTTAATAGTATGCGCATCAATATATATGCTGCCAACATTTTTACTCAGCATATCGATATAAATATTTTGCTGTCATTTTTGACGGCACGGTCCACTCGTTCCCATGTAATAAAGAAAAAATCTGTAAAGAGCCATGATCACTTTCATCTTGAAGGGACATAAATTTTATTAAAAAAAAAAACCTCTTTGTTCACTTAAAATAATGTACAAAAAAAGTATGAAAAATACACAAACTGATGTCTAGTAGGTTTCAGACTAGTTTTCTTTCTTTTATGGTGTTGGAACTAATAATTAACTAATCAATTAATTTCCGGGCGGGGGAAGAACTCTCTTGATTTAAGGATGTTGAACATCTACCTGATACTCTATATTTTAAAATACTCGACTGCCGCTTGAAATATTGATTGGTAAAAATAATATTTTAAACCATTTCAAAGTTTCTCATTTCAACACTGAAATAGCTACACATTATTTGAAAACGAACGCATATATCCTACTAATAAATAATGGGACTTGTCTTACGACGGGATAGAATATCAATTGGAATTACCATTTTCCGAGAATTTTTCTGTCGCTGTTGGTTTTGGTTTTCCTTTTTCTTTGGTATGTATTAATTTCTATCATATAAGAAAATTGGTCAATATTTTAGCCAATATTTTCTCAGTCACGAGAATTTAAAATTGTAAAAATACAATTGTATAAAAACATTTCTTTTTTTTAAAAAATCGGTATCACTACAAAGAAAGGCAGCAAAGCTACTAAGACACAAAGAGTTACAGGGTGCGGAAGGATTAGGAACAGAAACATTATTAATGGGCAGAAAGAGAAAAGAATAATCAGCAGGTCAGTTGATAGAGATTGACATTTCATTTAAACTTTTGCAGATTAAAGTTAGCTGGGAAGGATGGCTCCGGAAGGGTGTTCCACAAGCAAGAAGCGCGAGAAAAGAAACTGTTATCATAGAATTTACGGTTATACCTAGTCAGCTTAACTGTTAATTGATGTGATTTTAACGCCAGTTTAGTTTTGTGCTTAAGTTAAAAAGTTTCGGTACCCCAACGAAGAGCTCATCCAAACAATTACCATGAAATTATTTATAAAAAAGACAAAGGGAGGCAACCTTATGGCGGTGGAAAGATGACTGAAACCGAGCCGCCAGATCAGGACCAATAATATTGCTGATTCTTCTTTGGATTTTTACCAAACAGCGCAAGATAAATAGCAAGAGCACCGGAATTGTGTGCCAGCAATATTCTAAGCATGGACGAATGGTATACCTTTAGCTTTCAGCAAATAACTACCTTTAGATTAATGTAAAAACTTTCAGTTTTTTTCTTTTCTTGATGCCTTTGTAAAGCTTATGCCATTTTATTTCATAAATAGTTTGTTTTTGGTTGTGTTGGCGAATTGTAATACTTTTAGTATTTGTCAATACTTCTGAAATGAGGTAGTAGTTACATTATTTACATTCTTCGGACTATTGTCCTCATCTTTATTGCCATGTTTACGACGTTTCTGTTATTGTACTCTCTGGCCTTCTTCAAGTGCTAAGAATTTCGAACCGAACCTTTTATTTCTATCACTGGGGTATATAATTCTCATTCCGTGTGCGATGCCAATTCTAGTAGTCATATAGTTATTTCCCTTTAATTTAACTCTCTAAGTTATTTGTTCACCACTGCTGTAGCCTGGTATTGAACTCACAACTCTTTGGGTCAAGTCACTGGAACTAAAAAACGTCTATATCCACTGTATAATATGTCAAGGACATATAGCCCAGTGGATGCGACAAAGTTTTGGAGAGGATGGAAACGAAAAGGAAACTTATACTTAACATCAGAAAGAGACAGCTGAAGTTACTGAGACGTAATAAGGAAGAAGAGTTTGGAGAATCTAATACTCACAAGACGGATAAAAGGAAAGGAAGACCGGGGAAAGCAACACGGGACATACTTGACGGGCTCAAGCAAGTGGATGACAGAGAAGGGTTTAGAAGAAATAGCAAGAGAAAAGTTGTTACGCGCTACATGGTATAGGAGGGGGAGGTCGAGGATCATAATCGCCTACTTCCTGAAGAAAATCAGTCAGTTATGTTCCATACGGGATACACGCTTGGGCGCTCATGTATCAAAAGAGACATGTCTGACTGGGCAGATTTTCCCGCGGTAGGTTATCATTACTTTTTGCGGTGAACTGGTTGCCAACCAAGGCTATAGAACCCAAACTTTCCCGTTATTTGACCCATAGCTGGAGGGAAGAGACGGATTAATACCTTTCCCAAATGTATTTGCGCGTAAGGGAATACAAAGAATTCAACTGGAATTCGAACTCTATTCTCAGATATTTAATCCGAAGCCGATATCCACTGCACCACAATGCACATCCAAATGTGTGTTGGGGTACAGAGGATATACGGAAGGGAGTTCCACAGGCGGGAAGTGCGAGAAAAGAAGCTGATGGAGTAGAAGTGCTGGCTGCATTTGCTTAAATGTAAAAGGGTCCTTGTTGCCAGTCTGGTTGTTCGAGTAAATTCTTGTGGATGAGCTACCAGTGAGCTAAGCTCGTCGGTTTATATTTTGAGTTTTCAAACATCCACCCGGAAGTTGGCCTTTTGGTTGCAGCTAGGTGCTCTTACACCTCTGCAGAAAATGCAGTCAACACCGACATGACTGATTAACGAAAGGTTATCGTTCAGTATTGACCATTATTAAAGACGCCTTTGCATTTGAAGTATTTTTTCTCAACATGTCCAAGTATCAGAATATTATGGAAGCATGTATCTTTTAGTAACTCGCTTGTGTGGTCTCTATCACATTTAACGGATAAATTTACTTGTTCGTAGCCCTACAAATAAATGTGACGTTTGAGCATCGTATTATTAATATTTACCAAGTTTAGCAGTGAGCAACAAAAAAGTAAATATAGGAACAGGAAGACTTGGGAACGTTCTCTAAGCTGTATAGGTCGATTTATCTTCAGCGCTAGCATTTGATTTTCTCACAGAAAAGATGCTTTTAACTCAGAAAGCTGATGCGCGGGTTTAATTGATAGCAGTTCAGAATGATAAATTGAAAAGTGGAGTTCGAATTCTAGACGGTTTCGTTGCAATAATTTCCGTGCAGATACTCTTGGAAAATGCATGAATCCGTATAAAGGCTGGATAAGCCGTAAAAACTAATTAGTATATGTTAAGATATAATTTTATATTGTTTAATTATAATATTTTATGTTTATTCTTTATAATTTACAGTAATTCTGTAAGGTTTGTCACAATTGTTAAAGGGATGTATTGAATATCAAGCGTTCTGAAAATATATAAAAAATTAAAAGAAATAAATAAGATTCCAAACGATAATTTATAGAAAAAAAATTAAAAGAAAAAACCGATCCTCTAAACTCAAAATTAAGATTAAACATAGAACCTTATATAAAAAACTGATAAAATGATAATTTGTATTTACTTCCTAAAAAATACAAGTTTAGATTTCTTGAAATAACTTCGCCTAAATACAATAATACTCCAAACTTGAATATAAAATAAAAAAATATATAAAAAAAACCCAATCCTGCTAAAATAAAAATATAAAAATCAAAAATAAATAAAAAAATATTCCATACCGGAAAAATCAAAACTAAAAAGAAAAAACACTCTACCCCTATCACGTCTATCTAAGGAACCCCAAAGTGAAAACCTAGCCACAAGATCAAAGTGAATACATAAAATAGGTCTGCTAACAACAGACATCAATTAATTAAACGCTAGCCAACCATAAAGCCGTCCTAAAACTTCCTATGGTCAACAAACAAGATAAGTTCCTAAACCACACACACACACAAAAAAAACTCACACAAACACACAAAACTGACCAAGTAATCAAACCCCTCCATACGCCGCTTTCTTCGAAATTCTAACCAAAAGATATACCCGACCGATAAAAACGTACATTCCAACAGATAATACCATTAATCAACAATTTCGCACTTACACACCAAGTTCTTCAAAAGTCTAACGGTCGAAACGAAAGACACATTCCCTTAATTATCAATAACCCCAACCAACCCCACAACAACAACGAACCAAATATAAACAGAGGATGATTCCAACTTTTACTCTTTCCTCCTGATGATATGTTGGGGTCCCAACATTGAAACAAACATATAATTGTAGAGAAGAGGTCATATATAGAAAACATTATGTACATGTTCTAAAACATAATTTATAATAAATATTCACAGCTCTATACATCATATATCGAGCACTGTTTTAAATTAATGTTTTGGAAGGGGAAAAATTTTCTTTTCTCTCCTCGTTCTGTACTCACTCAGTTATATATATATATATATATATATATATATATATATATAATCAAAAAATGAAGTAGCTTGTAGGTAAAATCACAAAAGCAGATTATATTAATATTAATTTTATTAATATTAAAAATAATTCAGGTGGATGTAAATAGTATTATCTATTTACAAAACCAAATATGTATATTTTCTTAAATAAAACCCCGAAAATTTTAATGTATATATCTTATCAATTTATCCTACTGTACTGGGTTTGGTTTTTTTTTTTTTTTTGGTTTTTGGTTTTTGGTTTTTGTTGTTGTTGTTGTTGTTGTTGTTGTTGGTTTTTGTTTTTGTTTTTTGTTTTCAAATATTTTTTAGCGAAGTGTCTTTTTCTTGTTTTTTTCTTCACAATTTCTCTATATCAAGTGTCACTCTGTGTCAGGGACAGACTCCGCAAAGGGGTCAATCAAACATCCCTTCTCGATCAAAAATGTTGGCTTTCTTGACGTTTCTCGGCCATCTTTAACCCATTCAAACTTCCTCTAAGTTATAAACAAATCCCAAAAGGCAAAACGTTAAAAAAAAAATCCTAGCAGCCTTTATAAACTAAAATCAATAAAGGCAGACACATACAAGTCGAAACTCAGGCAGTCATCATTTTTCACAATCGCGTGATTTTTCTTACGCTTATAGAAGTAGTGCCGTTGCTCTGTTTATTTCACTACTTAATCTAAGCCTAACATAGAGTACTTCCACTTGCTGGATTCGTGGAAATTCCACATGTGTTGGCAAGTGTGATCATTCTTTATCCCATACCTCCGCTCTTCTCGTCTCCCAACCTTTGTCAACATCTTCTTATTCTCTCTCGTATCCTTTCCGGTTTTAGATGTTCGCTCATGGTTTTAGCTAAACACTGATCATTTTGTTTTCTTTTCATTTTTTACTCTCATCTTTTATTTGTTACTTCATTACTTTATATACTTCTGTTTTGTCTTCTTTATCATTCCTATCTCTCGCCTCTTCTTTATTTTATCTATTCTTCTCTTCCATATTTTTTTGTCTCCACTTTCCATTGTTTAATCTCGTCTCTCTTATTACTTCTTTAATTTATAGACTTTGTTTTAGTTTACTTCAGTTCTTTTTCTCTTCTCTCTTTCACTAAAATTATTTTCTTACATGTATTCTTACATACTTTTTTTATTTTTTAACATTACAGTATTATTATAATTCTCTCCTTCCATATATTCTTTTTATCTTCTTTTTCAATATCCCTCTCTTCCTTTCTTGAATATATTTTTCTCTTCTTTTTATTATTTCTCTCTTCTAACGTTTATTACAATTCTCATCTTCCATATATTTTTCGTCTTCTTTTTTCAATATCATTCTCTTCCTTTCTTGCATATATTCTTTTTCTTTTTTTATTAATTCTCTGCTCTCTCGTTGATTACAATTCTCTCCTTCCATATTTTCCTTTAATCTTCTTTTTCAATATCCCTCACTTACTTTCATGAATATATTCTTTTTCTCTGCTTTTTATTGTTTTTCTCTTCTATCGTTTATTACAAATCTCTCCTTACACATATTCATTTCATCTTCATTTTCAATGTCCCTCTCTTCCTTTCTTGCTTATATGCTTTTTCTCTTTTTTTAATTTCACGCCTCACTTCTTTATTACAATTCTCTTCTTCCATATATTCTTTTCATCTTGTTTTTCAATATCCCTCTCTTCCCTTCTTGCATATATTCTTTTTCTCTCCTTTTTATTATTTCTCTCTTCTCTCGTTTATTACAATTCTGTCCTTCCATATATTCTTTTCAGTATCTTTTTCAATATTCCTCTCTTCCTTTCTTGCTTATATTTTGTCTCTTCTTTTTATTATTTCTCCCTTCAATCGTTTATTGCAATTCTTTTTAACCTTATATTTTTTCGTTTTCTTTTTCATTATTTCTGTCTTCTGTTTTATTACAATTAATAATTTAATATCTTCTGTGTGAATCTTTTTCTCGTCTTTCTTTTATTGTAATTACTGCTTTTCTTTATAGTCAGTTGTTAATTTTTATCCTTTTTTTCTTTTTATGTCAATTTTAAGAGTTCTTTTATTCCCAATCATTTCTCTTGTTCGCTTATTACGTTTCTACATGATAATCTGTTTCTTGTCTTCAGATATATTATGCTTTTGTCCTTTTTTCTTTTCTTTCCTTCCTCTTATTTTATTGTTTTACTGTTTGTTTGTTTTTTTTTGTTTTTTTTTGTTGGACTTCTTTTTCAATTGCCTTCTCTTTTATTCTTTTAGTCGTCTCTCTTTTATTTAAATTTTTTTTACCTTCTTTTTCATTCAATTCTCCCGTATCTCTTTCATTGAAATTATTTTACGTTTTTTTTTTTCATTCTTTTCTCTTGACACGCTTTCATTACAATTATAAAGTACTTTCTGATTTTTCCTCTTGTCTTTCATTAAAATTATATTTGCCTTTTTTTTTCATTATCGTATCTTTTTCATTACAGTTATTTTGAACTCCTTTTTCTTTCTTTTCTTTCGTGTCTATTTCATTAAAATGATTTTATCGTCTTTCTTTTCAATCATTTCTCTTTTTTCTCTCTCATCATAATTACTATTTCTCTTTCTTCTTTTTGCTTCTCTCTTGTTAGTTATGTTGTTATTCTTTCTATCATACTCTCCTTTTCTGTTATTCGGATTTTTCTTCCTTATATCTATTTTTCTTTCTTCGTTTTGTCTTCGTTTTTCTTTTTTCATTCGTTTGAAAACTGATCGCCATCTTTCGCAATTCAAATCAACCGCGTAAATCTTCATTTCCTTTCATCAATATGAAACCAGACGTGACCAAATTCACGTGCCGAAACGGCAATAATCAACAACTTACCAACCTAAGCAATATCAAAATATACTATCGGCTGCAATGTCTAATAAGTAACTCACCTTTTTTTCATTCAGCATTTTCTGGAAAGCGAACAAAATGAACATAATTACACAGCGAATATTGGTTTAGAAGATCCATATTTTCAGATATATTAGATTTTGGCTGTCTGCCATTGCCTTCTATACAAATAAAATCACTGATTTCATAAGAATTTTTGATAGTTGATATATTAAATCATTCTATTCTTTTAGTGAATCATATTGGCGTAATCACAACTGCTTTCAATACAAATCCATCTGTGGACAGATATGTAGTTGTGATGATTTGAGGTTCTACACGCCTTACGGTCATATCACGTTGAAAAAGCGGTTTCCGTATGATCACTGAAGCCTGGTTAGTGTCTACACCTTTTCCCTCTCAAATTAATCTTCCAAACACACAAATTAATTTTCCACCCAATCAAATTAATAAAAAAAAATACGATCATTCTAAATTTATGATAAAAACAATAAGAAATTTACAAGTTATGGGATGGTTACACATCAACTGGGAGATCATCGCCAGCGAAGCAGACATTGTAGTACCACATCACATGGTTGTACCACGCGAGGCACTTGGGCATATTAGCCATCGGAATCGCATCATCAATTGAAGTTTCGACATATCTCAGTCTGCGCTCCATTTTCAAGTGGTTGCTGAACCATCTGTTCGAATGTTAAGCATAGTACCTTTTTATATGCGCTTTCACAGACTCAATGGGGGTTGACCACGCAACTATAGTGGGCCAAGCGCAATATAACGACCTCCTTAAGATTCGCAACACCCCCCACCCTTAATGACTGTTCGGCTTGAGAATGTGCTGGCACATTATCAATAATCAAAATTGTGTTTGCCGTGAATGATGCCATGCTCGTCTCTGGCCAGTGTCGTGCTTAGCAACATCGCGCTCCCGCCTCGCAGAATGCGCCTTGCAGTCTCTCTACCCGTAGAATGCAACTTGTGCCCCCACTCCAAACATACTGAACCCACAATAAATGGTTGTTTGTTGTGTTTTTATGGCATATCAACCTCGGTGGGTCATTTATTGCCAACTAAATTTTATTTATTTATTTATTACTGGTAATACCTTTTTCTTTCAGCAATTTATTGTTTTTATATAAGTTTTGTGTCTACTACTACTTCTTTTCTTTTCGAGTATCATGATTCATTGGGATTTGTTTTTAACGGGACAGTCCCCAACTCCTTCCCTTGTTATTTAACCCATAACTGGAGGGAAGGGACGGATTAATACCTTTCCCAAGGGTACCAGTGCTTAAGTGAATGCAGGGTATTCAACTGGAATTTGAACTCGGCTCACCGATCTCTCTTTCCGAGCCGATATCCACTGCACATCCGTCAAATAACGCGCAACGCACATCCGTCACTAAACGCTTACAGCACCTGGCATTCCCAAGCGGTCACCCATCTAAGTATTGACCAGGCTCAACGTTGCTTAACTTCGGTGAATCGAGCGAGAACTGGTGGTTTCATCGTGATATGGCCGTAAGCCACAATAAGTGGTACTTTAAATAAAATAACATACTCTCAGAACGGAGATATTTCAGAACGCAGATATTCCGTGATCACGAAAAAACAGAAGAAATCACTGAATTAACGTTCTAAAGTTATACATTACTAACGTTTTCACAACTTTTAGCTACTTTTTGGTGATGTCCGAACTATTTTTATAGCCATTTCAGTGCATTTAGGCTCTCAATCTTCTACAAGTTTTTTCAAGGAATTTTCAAAATTTTAAACCCAAATTTCAAAAGCGTTTTGTACAGAAAGTTTGATATACTTTCAAAAATTAGACTTCAAGAGTTTATTTAAAAAATGGAGAGGGAGTGCCAGAAAGTGTTGGTATAGAGTGGGGAAACAGATATCTATAATCTATTTTTCTCTCAAGTTCATTTTTTTAAAATTACAAATGGTTTGCGGCCTCTTCGGAGACGAAAGACTTCTATCAAAGATTATATATATATATATATATATATGCGAGACGGGTTGATAGATGTTTATTTCAACATACAAGTGTGATAATAATTTTCCAGTTAATCCTAATAATTATGATGTTAATTTTTTTTCATTACAATAGATCTGCGGAGCTAAGGAGCCTTGCGGCTTCCCGGGGCCCTGCGGCCCCTAAGGAACTTGTGCTCCAAGCAATTACGGGTTCTGCGGGGCCCCTAAGCACGGCCCTGTCTCTGGCTCTACGCAGTGCCGCCAACAACCATTCTCCTTATATACCCTTCTTCACCAACCACTCCTTCTGTCCCAGGCTACCAAACTTACCTGACCCATCAAATCCAGAATGTGGATGTTTGATTCCTTATGCGCTTGAAGGGAAGCACTGCTTTAAAACCCCTGGGTGGAGGATTTAGGGAACCTCTAAAAATAAGTTTGAATTGGTCTCGTCATGGAAAAGCAGTGTCTTTCCGGCTCCTTGTAGTTTCAAATGTTTCATCACATAAATCCACAGTTTCTCTTTTTTCTGGTCACTATTCAGGGTATCTGGCTGGTAGATGTCCTTCTTGGCAGTATTCAGTTTTGAGTTCAAGTGCCTGTCAATGGTACTTGTACCGACATTGAAATTTTGCTTCAGTGACTTTAGCGTGGATGCAGGATTTTCTAACAATTTTTCCAGTAAATACTCTTTATGTACTGCCTGGACGTTCTTGTGCCAAACCGACCTTTTCGCTTTGGTAACCAAGATTCACTGCGAATAACCCAACCCTTGCGGTCTTCTCATTCCTCCCATTGTTCTTTGCCACTTTCTTCTAATCACCACCATCCCTGGCAGCTATTCTCACTCGTTCTTTGGCAGCGAGATCAATTTTCATGTACTTTCCCCTCCTGACGCCATGCTTGGGTCCTCTCTTACAGAAATTTAGAGCAGTACTATCGGATGTGCGTTGTGATACAATGGATATCGGCTCGGAACGAGAAATCGGGGAGCCGAGTTCGAATTCCAGCTGAATCCATTGTATTCACTTACGCGCAAATACCCTTGGGAAAGGTATTAATCCGTCTCTTCCTTCCAGTTATGGGTTAAATAATAGCACAGATTGGGTTCTATAGCCTTGGTCGGCAACCAGTCTACCGCAGAAAGCAATGGCAACCTAGTGCGGGATAATCTTCTGCCCAGTCAGTCATGTCTCTTTCGAGACATGATCCCTCAAGCGTGTATCACGTATAGCACTTAACTAACTGACTATCGGATGCATTGGAATGTTCAGATGAAGAACCGATAGTTGACATCTTACTTACAGCTTTACAATACATTGTTAGTACTATGTAATATTAATTCGAAATTCAACAAAGTTATAAATAAATAAAGTTAATTTAATCATGCGACTGGGTGGAAGATTAATTTGATTGGGTAGAAGATTATTTTGAATGGACGAAAGATTAAACACAGTGGACGAAAGATTTATTTGAAAGGGAAAAGGCGTAGAAAAATTACTCTACTCTCGCATTAAACCGTAAGCTTTAATGCGAGAGTAGAGTAATAGATAACTAAAAATATTTTCTGGCTTTAAATAACCCAAAAATGTTGATAAGACATAAAAGACAAATCAATCAATTAATCAATCAAATGAGGTACCAAAGGGCCAAATTCACACTGATATTTTTAGAAAAGAAAGTTATTTTGCAAAGTATACTACTTTTTAATTAGACACTAATTTTCGATACCTAAGTTTTAAAATGAATTTTTCCATAAATGTAAAAGCTTACTTGAAGCTTACATTTTAAATTTAATTGAAGGCTAAATGATTAAATTTATTATTTCCAGTAAGCAAAATAATCTGTTGTATTTCAGATAGAAATTATATTGATTGTAATGTCAACATTTTGAGTGTTTTCAGTTAAATCATTAAAATCAACCGATTTTGGTATATTGACACATTTGTAAGCAAAAGTTAATTCTCGTTTTTAACAATTTTGAAAAAATAAAATATGGATCTGTGACACGTTATTTGAAGAAAATTAGCTAATTTAAATTAATCTGATTTGAAATAAGTATTACTTGATTAGAGCATGAAACGTAGTATACAAGCAGTTATTAATCACGGAGGTTTTGTCTTCTTGTCGTATTGATTGGTTACTGACAGCCTGACGTGTTAAAAAGCTTTGAATGGTTGACCAGAATTGACATAATAATATTTATTAAAATAGGAATTAAAAAGTAAAACATACTGTGAAATATTGAAGGGATTATTTGCAAAGCCGGCTGAGACATAAACACGATGAAATACAGAAATGAATAATAAAATCAAAAGGATTGAACAAAGGCAAAAAATATATTGTTTTTTTCAGAACGTGGGCGATAATCCTTAATACTGGTGACCTTTTAATAATAAATTGGAATGTTTTAAAAAAATTGAAACCTAATTTTAAAATCTTTGTGCGAAATGATATGTATTAATCTTTCAAATTTTGATTTGTAAATAGACATTTCACTTAATAACAATATCAGATAAAATAATATTTATGTAGATTTTAATGATTGATATATAATAAATTGTCATATTTCACATTAAAAAAAATGAAACCTCTTCTTGTAAAAATTCATTGGAATTATTTAATTTTTGAAAGAATTCTCAAATCAATATGTTGTATCGTCGTGGTGAATGATACACAGAAGAATGAGTGCTTAATATATTTATTCAGCACGGCATCCAATGCGAACAGATATATATAAATAAAAACAGAACAATAAGTTACAAACAATTAACAAGACAAAACTTACAAACAAAAGAGAGGAGGGTATAAATGGTGAATAGCCGATGAAATAAATCAATCCGGATATTAATGCATATTCACTATACAAATGTATATTCACTATACAAATGTGACAGGAGGCCTAAAAAATCGGAATGGGGGAGGGTGGTCATTATCTTAATTTACACTTAGCTAGCCTTAATCAATGACTCTAGCGCACTATAATATTCCTTGCATCAAAACGCCACATTCTTACTATTCTTACTGCATTCACCATATTACTGCGCCGACTCTGTGAAGACCTAACTAAAATTCCATATATACAATTTTTGTGGGGGGCAGAGCAAAAGTAACATTTAAAAATTTCCCAATGAAACAGAATTATATACAAGAAACCAAACAAAATACGGTTAGTAACAAACCCCACACAAATCCTTAAATTGTGGCAGAAACATCAGTTAACGAGACAAAATTAATGCGGAATTCGTAAATATATTCAGAAAACATTCAATCAAAGTACTCAATCACTCACATCTACACCCAACAACAAAAACAAACGAAAAACAAACCTGAAATAACGAAAAGCATTCCGCATCCACCAGAGAACTGACATTTCTGGTCACCTTATTTAGGAGGGGATGAGAAATTAAACTAAATAAAATGGTTCAAAAAGAGGGCAATGAGACATACATTTGCTAGATAAGTTTAAAAAAAAAACCTAAACTAACCTATATCGTCTTGACCTGCCCATGTTCATTTCAGCAAACCAATATCCAGATGCCTAACATCAAACCGCCACTCTAGGTTATCACCTTTTACTTGGCAGATACGCACAAGATTCGCTCACCTTTTGCCAGATTTTGATATCGTTTCCTTTCCGTCCTGATATTGACTTTAAGCTGATGATTAAAGAACAAGATCAGTTGGGAAGCGGTAAACTTCTCGTCGTCATAGAATTCCGTCTGTCGCGTCGTCCAATCACTCAATAAGTCCCGGGACTGACATATAGATGGCGCCCAAAGTCATATAGAGCGAGATCAAACTCGCACATCAAATCATCCTTTACAATCCTCCACCCAACTAAGACGATATAATTCCTTACAAAACAACACCTGGACGTCGGTGAGGCCATCCGTCGGTGAGGCCATCCGTCTCCTGCAAAAGGAACTTGAGAGCCGACCAGCATTCGAACAAGCACACCCTTCTCAAGGATAGAAAGTTTTTATGGACATCTTTCTTACAGAGTCCGCCGTTCTCATCCGACTGCATATACATCCGGTCTAGAAAAGCTATGCGAAGCGTATGTTGACGAATCTCGACGCTAAGCACACCCAGACCGCCCTTAGAAGGGTGGAGGTAACAGATCTCCCAGAATACCATGGAAGTCTTGCCTCCTCCCCAAAGGAAGGGAACCATTGCTATACAAAGCCCAACAACGTGACACATTGAAGAGGAAGTAAAGAGTCAGTAAAGGAGAATTGGGTAGATTTTCAAAGCACATACTTCCGTCCCACATTTTAAGGAAAGCCTCCCCCGAGTCCACAGACAAACTGCGATTTCGGCCTTCTCGCACCCACGACCAATTCATTTTCTACAGGAAATCAGGACCAAACCAGACGCCGAGAATCTTGACTGGTCCATCCGTTTAGAGAAAACATCCGGGAAGAGAATCCCCCCTTCCCGTACTTCAACCGCAAGCCAACAGACTTATTGCGGTTGATCTTGGCTCCTTTCACCGTGTCATAACTTCTGATCTTTTTGCCAACTTCGTCAATCTCGGCACTGCCGGACACAAGAACCGAAACGCCGTAGGCATAGGCGGAGTGCATGGCCAAGGTGGTAGCACCAGGTAGGAAAATACTGCGCAGGACTGTGCCTTTAACTTGTGAAAGAAAGTCTTCAACGCAAGAACGCAAAGCAAAGGCGACAGCGAACAACTCTGACGAATGAAGCGAGACAATATGAAAGACTTAGATCTTACCCCATTCGCTTCCACCAGCGCACCGGTGGTCACATACAGCAGTCGGATACAGAAGCAAAAGTACGGCCTGAAATCGGCGGTGGAAAGGACAGACTCCAGAAATCAATGGTCAACTCTATCGAAAGCCTTAGATTGAGTTAAATTGATCAGCGCGGCTTCACTGTCGACTTTCTCAATGATCAGGCTTACCAAATGTCTGCTTAGATTAGAAAGGACAGCTTGCAAACGGCCGGCGAAATCATTAAGTCGGTGTTTAACATCGTCAAAGGTCAAGAATTATCTAAACCATCCTCACTGTTTTTGTTCTTGCAAACTAGCATGATCACACCCCTGGTAAAACGTTGAGGTATAGAGCCCTTTTTTTATCCAGTTATTGTAAGTCAGAGCCAGTAAGACGACAAAACCGGGAGACTGCCTCAAGTACATTTCGGAAGGAAGACCATCTAATCCCGGAGTTTTTGCCCAGGCCAACCAGTTTCAGACCTCAGACACTGTGATTGGACATCTGCACCAAGCCGCTTTAGCCACCTCGAAGCGGGGGAATAGGCGTCGTACTGAGCAGGGCTCCCTGGTCGATCAGCTGCATTTCGATCTTCCTTTGCACGCAGTTCAGCGGCCAAATTCGTTGCCTCGGAAAACAATTTTTAACCTAGAACTAAAATCCAGAGCCCGATCCTTCTTGATAAGCAAGGAGTTTAGCTTCGTCCCAGCTAAGGCTACATCCCCACTATCATAGGATTTAATAGGCCGATTATATTTTTCTTCTCTTGTCGTTTGTGCTGCTAAACTAGATATATTGAACCGACGGATATAGTCAATAGCAAACGATCTGAGTTTAGATGCGCTCATTTTTTAGTAACCAGCCAATTTAATCTTAAGCTTAGCTAAGTTTACGCGAACCCAGACAAGCCAATGATTCGTGGGGATTATCGAATAGAAACTTGGACAGCCTAAGAGCTTAACTTGGACTCGGTCAATGTGGCTAGCGCGATCCACCAAAGCAGAGCTGCTCCTTTTAGTCTAAGTCTACACTACCTCCCGATGTTGCTCATTCCGGTACTTATGCACAAGAGCATTCTTATGAATAAAAGTCCGAAATTAATTCACATCCGGGTTGTTAGTACCCAATCTTGGTCCTATACGATCTAATTTGAGATCAAGAACAGCAATCCAATCCCCCACTAAAAGTACTCGACAAGATATCAACAACGACTCGATCTTTCGAAAAAAGCAACCCGCTCCCTTATGGTAATATCCAAGACATAACGACTGATCAGCGAAAACAAGCGCCACCTTCAGAAACTTGCTCACTTGAGTGGAGTCAACACTAGACCATTCATCAAAACAGGCTGAAAAGTGGTCAGATCTTTTAAACAGAATGTCTTCACGGTCTCCAGTTAAAAAACGCCGATATCCCAGGTAAAAGTTAGCTTTAGCTTAAAACTGGCACTTTAGTCTTTTCAGATATTCTGTTTCATGGCTATTGGTGGGTTCATTTTTATGGCATTGTTGACTGGAAAATCTTTTGGGAAAATTTGTCGATATCTCAGTCATTTTCCCCGCAATTCTTCATCGATAAGAGAAACTTCAATTTATTCATTCTCTTTTCGCCTCGACGGGTGAGTTAGTTTCTTTTATACATTTTTGTCTAGTTTTTTGAGAGTTTTTCATTTCTCTATCTGTTCATATAGCTATTTATTTTTGCCAATTGTTAGGGCATCCCAGACCGAGGCATCTCACTTTACGCTGGTAGATTGAGTGAGGCTGTTAGTGTATTTCATCCTGGGAGTTTACATTATTCGGACTATTGTCCTCTTCTTCGCTGTATGACGTTTCGGCTGTTGTACACTCCGGCTTTCTTCAGGTGCTAGGGATTTCGAACCGAACCCTTTATTACGATCACTGAGGTATATCATTCTCATTCCTTGTTCGAAGTCCCTTTATGGTAGTTATGAGCTATCTCACTCTAACCAGACTCTTTAAGTTAGTTGTTCGCCACTGCTGTAGCCTGGTATTGAACTCACAGCTCTTTGGGTGGAGTCACTGGAATAAACCAACGGCTATATCTACTATTTCCTTAAAGAAAATAACAACTGAATTTTTTAAACTTATAAACCTTATGTTCAGTAACCATTTGTTAATAGAGTTCATATTGCAATTTTTGATGTTAATAGATTTCTATTGTATTTTTATGTTAATGATTGTCTCTGGTATTTTTACCTGAGTTCATATTGCAATTTTTGATGTTTATGGTTTTCTGTGGTACTTTTTAACAGAGTTCATACACTGTGAAAGCGGTTGTCAACATTAGCTTAGTGCATCTGAAGAGTCAGTGCTAAACGAGGGTCTTAAATTCGCAACAACCATCTGGCAGATACCATACTTAGACATTATTTCCCGTATCGAGGAAATAGCCTTCAACATCCCTCAGTCTCAGGGGGTGAGCTAAAATTGAATGTGAGACAGACATTGGAGAAAGCCAAACTACTCAAACCAAACATCACAAAAGAGAAGAGGAGAGGCTGGTAATCAGGACCCTACAGAGAAATGAAAATATCATCATACTACTAGCTGACAAAGGCAATGCAACTGTAGTGATGGAAAAAACTGAATATACCATGAAACTGAAAGATCTCAATAGAAGTTATAGCTATAGCAAGGTAAAGAAATACCCCGCGATGAAAACGGAATGACGGTTCTCGCAGATCCTAATTATGAACAAGTATCACTGTAGGACAAACAGGCAGTAGTCTCAAAGTTACAGCAAGATACCCCACGTGTATGCTCTACCTAAGACAGTATTCCGCTCAAGCCGATTATTAGCAGGCTAGGCTCGGTGTGCCACCCTCTGAGTCACTTCCTTGTAGATATAACTGACCCACTGATAGGAAAGTCACTATCCTATGTTAGAAACCCCACCTACTCTGCGGAGCTTATCAAAGATGCTCCCAACCAATGCAACCAGATGGTGAGCCTGGATGTGGTGAGCTTGTTCACTAAGGCACTATCGATAGCCAGGGAAAGACTGGCCTCGGACACATCCTTAGGAAAACGTACCAGTATTTCTCTAGATAACCTGATGAAGATGCTGACTTTATGTACACAAACAACACACTTCGGATTGGGATCAGGCATATCGACAGAATGAAGGATTACCATGGGCTCACCATTCTCACCGTCACTGGTTAACATATATATGGAATACTTGGATAAAAAAATGGCATTAGAATCCACGGTTCTAAAACCAAATCTTTGGCTGAGATACGTTGATGACACCTTCATACTTGGCCACACCAGAAGGAGGTTCAGACGCTATTCGACCATGTGAACTCAATAAGATCATCAATACAGTTCACTATGGGAAAATAGAGGGACAACAAACTGGCATTACTGGATGTGCTAATAACTCAAACATAATTGGGGGGTTCAAGACATCCGTATACTGCAAGCCAACATTCAACTTCAACTATAACCACCCATACAATGTAAAGAAATGGACCGTCTGTTGCCTGAAACATCGAGCAAAAGTCATAAGCGGTGACCCAGAGACACTCGAACGTAAATGGTCAGTATAAGTAACAATTATCCAGTGTACATGACAAAAGCTCCAACAAATATTTAAAAGAGGATGCATGAGGATAACAACTCTCAGAAATCAGCCTCGGTCTATCTGCCCTGTGTGAATGGGCTATCGGGCAAAATACAAACAATCTGTGATCCATATAACAGCAGGATAACCTTCAGAATTGGTTCTACACTTTGCAGGTACCTCTCCCGAATAACACCCACAACAGAGGAGGACACGACTAAGGACTGTGTGTACGCCATTCCATTTATCTGTTGAAAGAAATATAAAGAAGAAGCAGACTGGCCCCTTAAGGTAAGGCCACAAGAACATCGCAAGGCCGTGGGACGAGAGGAGATAGAAAAATCAGGCGTAGCTGACCACATATGGAGGGAGAGAGGGAATCACAGCCCCCATTTTTTTTTTTTTTTTTTTTTAATCATCTCACCCCAAGCAAGGCATTCCACTGCCACTATTGCGCATGGGGCTACATAGGGGAAGGTAAAGAGAAGGAGTGGATAGACATAGGGAATGTCAGGAGAAAGGTGATAGATGAGTAAGGATAGCGAGGATGAGTGTCGGGCAGATGGGAAGAGTGCTTGATAGAATGGGAGCAGGTTAGTGTGTTAGGAGGTGTCTATTGACCTTACATTTAAACTCCTGGAGATTGTAGCCGTCGGGGAAGCAATCGTTTGGAAGAGAATTCCACAGTCGGGAAGTGCGAGGAAAGAAACTGTTGGAGTAGAAGTTACGGCTGCATTTTATCGGTTTCACTGTAAAAGGGTGGGATCTAGTTGCTAATCTAGTATCTCGTGCAAATTCGTATTTAGGAGGCACCAGTGATCTAAGTTCATCGGAGCAGAAGCCGTGAAAGTATTTATAGAAGAGACACAGCGAAGCCACGTCTCGCCGGTGGGAGAGAGACTGCAGGCGGTCTGCCAAGTCGGTATCTATCACATTACAGACCCTCCTCTGAACCTTATCGAGAAGCCCGAGGAGAACAGCAGGGGCACCCGACCAGATATGGCAGCAGTATTCAATGCACGGGCGGATGGTAGATTTGTAAATGTGCAGGATAGATTTAGACGGAAAAAACTTCCGGGCCCTACACAGAGAACCGACTTTCATAGCAGCGGATTTAGCAATGGATTCGATATAGTCATTCCATTTGAGGTCCGCTGAAAGTGTGAGACCAAGGAGGCGTAGTGTTTTACTCTCTGGGAGGCAAGCCTGGTCCATGCTAATGGGAGGTAGGTGAGATTGTCGATGATGGTTAATTGAGAGTAGCTTCGTTTTAGAAGCATTAAAATTTACTAGCCATTTCTTACTCCAGTCCAATATGGATTGGAGGTCTTTTTCAATCTCGGCTGCGAGTTTAGCTTTGACGCCTACACCAGATTTTTGTTGGAGGCGAGAATAAACTGTGGTGTCATCGGCGTACAAACCTATTTGGGTTCTTATGGAATCAGGGAGATCATTAATATATATCAGGAAGAGTGTAGGACCTAAGATGGAGCCTTGGGGGACACCTGCGTTTGTATGGTAGTTCTGAGAGGCATGTCCGTTTAATACCACTTTCATTGTGCGGTTAGAGAGGAAGGACTGGATTAGTTCAAACAAATGTCCAGTTATACCATAGCTCCGCAGTTTACATAGAAGGCCAGCATGCCAAACTCTGTCGAACGCCTTAGATATATCCAATGCAACGGTTCGAGCTTCGCCATTCCTGTCGAGTGCCTGGTATATGTACTCGGTGATGGTCGTTAGCATATCAGCAGTAGACCTGGTGAAGCGGAAACCATATTGCTTGTCCGAGAGGAGCCTGTGTGCTGTGAGATGCTGAACCACCTCGGCGTTGATAATGGCTTCGAACACTTTGCCAAAGATCGGAAGAAGGCTGATAGGGCGGTAATTTGCAGGGTCAGAGGGTTCTCCAGTGATTTTAAATATAGGGATGAAGTTAGAATTCAGATAGAAAAAAAAGGCAAATACAGTCAATACTGGTCAGTTGATCAGTCCGAATATTAATCTGCTTGTCGCAAAAAACGACCCTTTAAATACATAATCATAGACTCTTTCAGGGATGAAGTTGAAATAATAGATAGAGAACGCCAGTGGAAAGTACGTACACCTAAGGAATCAGCGCATATGCTAGGCTATAAAAATTTCCTAGTAATACGAAGTGCCAGAGAAAATCATTAGTGTCAAAATTGCAATATGATCTCTGGTAAAAAAATACTAGAGAAAACAACTAACATCAAATATTGCAATATGAGCTCTTGAAAAAAAAACTAGCAAAAATCATTAACATCAAAAAATACGAGAGAAAATCATTAACATCAAAAATTGCAATATGAACTCTGGAAAAAAATCTAGTCTCGTAAGAATTTAAGAAAAACAAATATGGCGACCAAAGCCGAGTAGAAACTGAAAAAAATACAGTTATAACTGAAAAGGAAAACGAAAGAAAAGAAAATTAAAAATTAAATATAAACAAAACATTAATCAAAATTAAACGTAAATTAAAACAAACAATACAGTCTAATTGTTCTTTTATGAAATCAAAATTCAGATAGAAAAAAAAGGCAAATACAGTCAATACTGGTCAGTTGATCAGTCCGAATATTAATCTGCTTGTCGCAAAAAACGACCCTTTAAATACATAATCATAGACTCTTTCAGGCTATAAACCAGTCCATAGATTCAAGTGCTGAAGGGGTGTTAGCTACTCTACAACACAGTGTTTTTCACTTGAAGGCGCTAAAATATTTCTTCTTCTATGTGCCGTGGTCCCTTCAGAACAAAGGCAATCACGGATTTCCACATATCCCTGTCCCTTGTAGCTTTTAATACCCTTTTTCTTGTTAGCCCTTACAAACCCTGTTCTGCCAACATTTATTCAAGTTAATCAAGTATGTCATGTGTTGCTTTCCCCTATCTCTCTTTCCATCTGTCCTGTGAGTTTCAAATTCTCCAAGTTCTCTATCCTCATTACATATCCCAGAAACTTCAGTTGTCTTTTCCTGATGTTAAATAGAAGTTTCCTTTTTGTTTATATCTTCTTCAAAACCTCGTGGTTGCTCACATGTTCGGTTCAGGGTATCCTCAGCATCCTTCTGTAGAAACACATTTGGTTGCTTTAAGTCTTTCCTCCTTATTCCATGAGATTGTTATCGCTACCATATTGAAGGACAGATATCACATAACAGTCCAGCACTTTTTTCTTTTTTTCCAACGGAATTGTCCTGTCTCTCAATACCCTGCTTAGCTTTTGGAACGCAACCTTGGTCATGCCAATACACTTTCGAATCTCAGTATCGCAATTTCCATCTTCTGTCAGAACACTTCCAAGGTATTTACATTTCTGTATCTGCTTAATTTTAGTATCCCCGACATGTAGTTGGCATTTTGGGCTCCTCTTTTTACTGATGACCATAAACATTACGTAACCTGCTGACGTTAAAAAAAAGATGTTTTTTTGTAAAATTCTGAACTTGCTAGAAAGGATTGAAATAATTAGAAAAATATCAACAAAATTCTTTGTTTTTTCATCTAAATAGTAACAAATATTTTGGCACTAAATATTTGTTTTATTAAATTTGGGGCTTTTTTTCATCAAGCAATGCTACTAGCAAAAAAATGGTGGTACTTTCTGTTATCCATGCGTTATTGCCAAACAAAAAAGGAAATAAGACCATATATCACAAATTTTCTATTTTAGTTTCATTCATGTGTGTGTGTGTGTGTGTGTGTGTGTGTGTGTGTGTGTGTGTGTGTGTGTGTGTGTGTTTACTCTGGAGAAGAACTACAGCTCATAATGAATCACTTCTCTGCCGCTTGTGATGCTTTTGTATTGAGGATTAGCCTGAAGAAGACAAAAGCTTATGTTCACTTTTCCACCTGATGTACCCTACAAAGGGTCAAAAATATTTGTGAGAAATACTAGGCCAGATGTCGTTAGCACCTCCTCATATCTTAAAAGTACTATATTAAGTAGAGTGGGATGTAACTCATGTAAAAAAAATAATAATCTAATTTGTTTGTTAATAAGTCATTAAATTTTCATTAAAATCTAACAATTATTTGATTTTTGCATGAATTCTCAAATCAATGTGTTTTTCACCTGAAAAAAACTCCTGAATCACTAACTGTATATATATATATATATATATATATAACCCACTGATATAAAAAAAATTAATCTAAATTTTTCATGAGCTAGAAAGGATTTAAAAAATAATAAAAAGATACTTTTTTTCTTCTTAATAATATTTTGACAATAAAACTTTGTTTTTAATTAGTTTAGGGTCTTTTTTATCATACGATGCTGTTAGAAATCACTAGAATTAACAGTAAGCTTTTCTTTTACTTTTAATCATTTTACTCCCAGAAAGGTGATAATGCCACTAAGATGCAAGTGGTTACTGGGAGTCTTTAGTCATGAAAAAAGACAATAAAAGAACAGGTTCAGAAAAACAAAAGATTCCGATTGGTACTGCATTTAAATCTTTAAAGATATTTGATGTTAGGAAAACAAGAAATTGAATAATATAGGCGATAATTGTGAGAAAAGAAACTATTAGAATAGAACATACGGTTGTATCTAGGTACTTCAACCATAAAACGATGAGATCTAGTTGCTAATCTAATAGAACACTTAGATACATGCAATCGAGGAACAAAGGGGGAAAGTTGATAAGGACAATTGAAATATTTGTAGAAAAGAAAGAGATCACATCACGTTGGTGAAATAAGTAACTGAGTTCGTGATGACAGATCAGGATTGATTATAACTTAAGGTTATAAGGATATTTTCTTACTAAAATGTTTTATTAACGATATTTGAATTTCAAATAATTATCATTTGTATATTTCCTCTTTTAATTTTTACATTTTAATTACAATAAAGTATTTTGCATTTCGAATTCACGGATATTGATGAAAATGGCTCTCTACAACTTCCTATCCTTCATAGCTTTAAGCAATATTTGACTCTTTACTATCCTAATTCGTTTTCCAATGTCCATTTATACAAACATGTTAAATTGGTTACTTGCTGTTCTGCTTGCCTTCAATTTATCGCGTAAGTGTCAAACTCTCTGTGTCCCCTTTCCTCATTATGTGTCCCATAAATTTCAATTGTCTTTTTCTGATACTAAGCAAAAATTAATTATTAGTTCCTCCTTCGTTTAAGATTCACTTGTCGCTCATACGTTTGTCTTAGCGGCAATTGTTCACCATAGGGGGTGGGGGTGATATAACGTAAGAGTTGAGAACATAACGGAACTTTTCTGCTATGACAAAATTTTCCTGTTCCTTAATACTAGGTACCTCAAAATATCGCTGAAAAAAACAGCATAATGTGAAGAAAAAAAGGCCCCAAAATAAATAGAAACAAAGTTTTATCGGCAAAATGTTTATGTTATTAAGAGAATAGATCAAAGTATTTTTTAACTTTTTTAAATTTTTTAGTTCTTTCTAACACTTTCGAAATTTTGGTGGAAAATCTTGTTTTTCTTTCGTCCGGGGGTGACGTAATTTTTACAAAACGACAAACGTAATATTACGCAAGACACATTTTTGTCGGTGAAAGACGTTAATTTGGAAATTCTTGCAAAAATCAAATAATGGTCGTTTGATTTAAGTTTTAGGACTTATTCATAATTGAATGAAATCATTTTTGAAAGAATTATTTTTAGAAAATATAGGTAAAAATATTTTTTTACATATGTTACCAATTAATTTCTAGAAATGTCTAGAAATTTGCGATAGTTTCCCCAGAAATCTAATATTAATTAAATTCAGGAGTCATTGGGGAATGCTAATCAACTGTCTTTTTTTCCTCAAAATTAGTCCATTTTTTAGAAAATCTGCTTCGAATCGTGAAAACAAAAATACGATAAAAATATGCCATTTTTTTTATTCAGATAAACTTTTAATTGGTTTTATAAACAATATAGATTAAGGATATCATAATCTGAAAAGAATTTTTTTTCAATGAATAATGAATTTTTACAAGAATTTTCATTTTTATTTTTTATTATAATAATGTTTTAAGTTTTAAATATATTTTAAATTTTTTTCCTTTATCGTTAACACTTGGCTGTTAAATTAATGTGTGACAACTATATTTACTAATCAAAAATTGAAAAGCTTAATACAAATAATTTAGCCATTTTAAATAACTAAAACATTTTAATTGTGTGCATGCTGATTACCCGTAATTTATTTGTACGTGATATTTATCTTTAAAAGGTCACGTGAATTTAAGGGCTGTTCCCCTTACAAGAAAAAAATTCCATATAATGAACATTTGTATTCAGTGCCTAATTCTTTTCATTTCCACGAGTTTCTGAGTCACCCAGCAATTTAAAATTTAAAGTAATTTACTTCCTAGATTCATCATCTTTTACATTAATTGTCAATGTAAGTACCTTACAGAAATTGAAAAAGCATTCCTTTTTCTATTATTTATAACCCGTGTTTGGTCTGTTATTGTTGTACATTTCAATAGCCTTTTTGGTAACCCTACCGTTGAAATTATAATTATTTTATTGTTAAATTTCTACTTACCATAACATTTCATAAATTGAGTTAGTTCGGTTACTTCAATTTCATTCTTTCTTATTAAATTGTAAAATTATTTTAAAAGTAAGTTTTATATTATTTTAATTTTTATTTATTCAGAAAGCATATTCAAACGTATGTCTATAAAGCTAAACTAACTAAAATTTTATGAAATATTATATAATTGCTGAAATATTATGCTAAATTTTTAATTTTATTATGTAGTTAAAAACCAAAAGTCAAATAAATTACAATCACATTCAATTATATCATGTTTCTCCGCCATACATAGCCTTTTTGATGGCTTCTGTTTGTCATTAAATCATTTGTCACCTCAGATGACTATGATAAGAGAACTACAATGGTTAAGAAACGCCTTTATCGTACATTTCAAACAGTAAGCAAGTAATACTTGTTTCACATCAAATAAGGGTAAGTTTAAATTTTCTAATTTTAATAAAATAATGTTTCACAAGGCATATTTTGTTTTTGCAAGATTTTTTAAAACCGAGAATTGGCTACTGTGCACAAAATGTGTCGATCGATGAAAAATGGCCGAAAAATTGAAATATTTTAAAAATTAAAACAATTTTACATTCCAATCAATATAATTTCGGTATGAAATACACCAGAGTATTTTGCTTACTGGAATGAGTAAATTTAACTTCTTGGCTTTCAATTAAAGCTAAAATTAAAACTTCAAGAAAACTTTTTTTTTATTTTTAAAAATTCAATTTATATTTAGGTAACGAAAATGATTAGACGTACCTATTTAATACTCTCTTTAGATTTTGGAAAACACCTTTCGCTACTGCAATGCACTTTAAAATATCTGCTATGACAGAAAGTAGCACATCGATTTAGAGAAATGCGTTTTTTTTTTAGGTTTGAAAATTTTCGTCTTTACAATGCACTTTCTAATTTCTGCTTCGAGAGAGAAAAAGTAAGAAATCAATTTTGAGAAATACTTTGTTTAGATTTTTTAAAACACCCTTCGCTATTCCAGTACACTTTCGAATTTCTTATATGACAGAAAGATATAAAGAAATCAATTTCGAGAAAATTCGTTGTTTAGATTTTGGAAGACACCGTTCACTATTCCAGTGCACTTTCGAATTTCTTATATGACAGAAAGATATAAAGAAATCAATTTCGAGAAAATTCGTTGTTTAGATTTTGGAAGACACCGTTCACTATTCCAGTGCACTTTCGAATTTTCTGATATGACAGAGAGAAAGTAAGAAATCGATTTCAAGAAATCGTGTCACTGACAGTCATCTTTCATCTCCTATCCGTTCCTCTCGTCGACAGTCACGTTCATATCGAGAGTTGCATTTATCTACTCGAAGATTAACCGAAGCGATGCTCATGAACCACGGCAAACCATTCTTCACTTCATTTCTTCAAGTATTCCAATGTTCCTAATTCTAACACAACATGACGGCCTTCGTTGAGTAAAGCATTTTACAAACGCCCCGTAATATTTAGCTTCCTGTGTCATTAAACAATTTTGCAGAATATCAAGTAAATTTATTTGCTCATATTGTGTATTAAATCTAATCAGAAATACTTTTTCGAAAAACATTCAAATTGTAAATTGTTTAAATAGAAATTAATCGAAATGACAATTATACTAAATAATAATTATTCGAAATTTAAAATTCTTTATTGCAATAAAGATGTAAAATGAAAAGAGGAAATGCACAAATGATAATTATTCGAAATACAAATATTGTTAATAGAACAATGTTGTAAGAGAAATATTCCTATAACCTTACGTTATATGACACTGTACGCAAATAGTCAACTACTAATAAATACTCGTCAATAGCTGCCACTATCTTTTTATTAAAGTTTGCCATTTACGTCGCGGTATTTCTTGATTCTCTGTTCTTACTTTTGCAATATGGATTTCGTGCAAGTGCTGTTCTTCTTTAAGAGCGTCTTTAAGAGCGTCTAAGAATTTCTATATTGTGAGATGATGGGATGACACTGGTTGCAAAAATCTCTATGGCATCCTTCAATATCGTTATTAATTCTAGGTAAATTAGCATTGACTCTCTCAAAACAAGACAATATACGTATTTCAAACATAGGTATTTCGAGTAATTACCATTTAGGGTCCCTGTATCGAGCCAGAAAGTTCTACTCTTCTGTATCCATCATGCACATTTACAAATCTACCATTTACCTGTGCACTGAATACTGTTGTCATCTGCTGTTCACCTTGGGGTTCTCGACAAGATTCAAAGAATCTCCAATGTAGTCAATCTTGACCTGGCAGCCCGACTCCAGTCTCTCTCTCACCGACGACATGTGGATTCCTTCTATCTTTCTACAAATACTTTCACGGATTCTGCTCCGAAGAGCTTAGCTTCTTGGTGCCCCCTTACACGAATTTACTCGAACTACTAAAGGGGCAACAAGCTCCCACTTTTTTACTGTGAGGACAATCAAGTTTAACCACAACTTCTACTCCCACAACTTCTTTTCTCGCACATTCCGCCTGTGAAACTCCCTTCCGTATTATTGTTTCCATGATAGCTACGATCTCCAAAAGTTTAATGCAATGTCAACCGTCATCTCTTGTCTCCTTGATTCCGGGCCTTCCTTTCACTCTACACTTTGCTCTCACGCAGCTCATTACACCAATCTACCCGTCCTTCTCTTACCCATTCTGCGACACCGACTGTGACCCGTTCTCCTCTCTGTTTGCTCTCCTATTATGTAACCCCCTGCGCATCAGTGGCAGTACTGCCTTACTTGGGGTGAGACGATTATAAAAACAAAAAAGGTTACATTTCTTTACTTTTTGGTTGCTCTACTCATGTTCACTCTATTGTTTATGTTCTTACACACACACACACACACACACACACACACACACATATATATATATATATATATATATATATATATTAAAATGACTTTAATCCAAAAGGAAAAGCAGGAAGGTAAATCCCAAATACCCAATCCTAATTAATATTAATATTTTAATATTAAAAAATGATCCAGGTGGCGAGCTCAGTGTAATTAAAATTACAGAGCCAATTATAAAATAAAATAAATTTCGATGTTCAAAACTGTTGAATGATCATTTCAACATGAAATCCCTAAGATTTCACATCTCATCGGCAACTACCACATTTCAAAATGAAATTTAAAAAAAATTGAAGGTTAAGAATTCACTAGCGGAAGTTAAATAATTTACGCCAGGTCAAGATCGACTACATTGGAGATTCTTTGAATCTTGTCGAGAACCCCAAGGTGAACAGCAGATGACAACAGTATTCAGTGCACAGGTAAATGGTAGATTTGTAAATGTGCATGATGGATACAGAAGAGTAGAACTTTCTGGCTCGACACAGGGACCCTGTGTATATTTTGCAGTATATTTAGCTAGTAATTCAATATAGTCGTTCCCCTTCAGGTCAGTTGAGGGTGTGAAGCCGAGGGGGCGCTTTATTTTATTCAGCTTCAAATGTAGCGTTTTCCCATTCAGCTTCAAATCTCGCTTAATCCCTTTCAGCTTCAAATCCCGCTTTTTCCCATTCAGCTTCAAATCTTGCTAGTTTTCATTCAGCTTCAAATCTCGCTTTTTACCATTCAGCTTCAAATCTCGCTTTTTCCCATTCCGCTTCAAATCTTGTTTTCTTTGTTTTCAGCTTCAAATCTCGCTTTTTCCCATTCAGTTTCAAATCTCGCATGTTCCCTTTCAGCTTTAAATCTCACTTATTCCCTTTCAATTTTAAATCTCGCTTTTCACATTCAGCTTTAAATCTGGCTTGTTTCTTTTCAGCTTCAAATCTCGCTTTTTCCCATTTATCTTGAAATCTCGCTTGTTTCCTTACAGATTTAAATCTCGCTTATTCCCTTTCAATTTTAAATCTCGCTTTTCTCATTCAGCTTCAAATATCACTTATTCCCTTTTAGCTTGAAATCTCGCTTTTTTCCATTCCGTTTCAAATCTCGCTTATTCCCTTTCAGTTTTAAATCTCGCTTTTTCCCATTAAGCTTCAAATCTCGCTTGTTCCCATTCAGCTTCAAATCTCGCTTGTTTCCTTTCAACTACGAATCTTGCTTTTTTCCATTCAGCTTTAAATCTCACTTTTCCCCATTCAGCCTCAAATCTTGCTTGTTCCCTTTCAGATTCAAAATTCACTTTTTCTTTTTCAGCTTGAAATCTCGTTTGTTTCTTCTTAGCTTCAAATCTCGCGTGTTTCCTTATATATTCTGTACTAATTCTAAGTTTCTCAAGTTCAAGCTGAGCTTAGGATATCTCTTGCATTTCTACCAGTAGCTGATTTAACGTCTCCTCATCGAAGACAACGCTACCTGTTGTATATTCCGTCATTACCCTGAGTATATGTGCTTTCCGCATATTCTTTCTAATATCTAATTGTAAATTATTGCCAGTTTCCAGTATATCATATATGATAAATCTAAATAACTTAAGGAGGGTGATTTTAAGAGTAATTCTCCTCTAAACATCTTGATTCCCTTATCAGTGGCACACTAAAATATGTATGATTACGACTGAGTGTTTCCTGGACAAAAGCCCCGAATTTTATACGTTATGAATGTGCAATATATAAAGATATAAACCCCATGTTTTAAAAAAAGGGTAAAGAAAATATGCTTTGCTTAGATAGGAATGCACAACCAGATATCAACGGACAAGCACAAGATGAACGTTTTGTAAAACAAAATATGGAAAGAGTATGGGATACCAGACATAACATCAATAAAAGACACTTATCAGATAGTGGTCAAGCATTCGTGCTTTATGAATTTGTAAGTTCATATGTTCGTAATGGCAAACAGTCAGAATCTCTTTAAAATGTCGAAATAAAATTCGGTAGTTCTTTTTTCCACAATATAAGATATATATGTCTCAGGGATAGAATTTGTATTTCATTTTCCCTCTGGTAATCAATTCACATCCCAGATGAAACTGGATGATTACTCCGGGTATAATATTTCTTTTTTATTATTCTCTACACACCAAGTATTCGAATCAGAACACATCAAGTAGCTGAATAAATCCAGGATCCTCGGGAATAATGTTTTATTATTTCCACCAGTGATAGAATAAGTTCATACTCACATCTCTCATACGCACACGATAAAAGTCGATTTTCTCGCAATCTGTCACGGGCAGAGATTATCGGAAAACGGAAATTAAAATTTTAAAATTCCACATGGTGGTGAATGACGCCTGAGCTTGAGTGACCAACTTACCCCTTTAGGCGGTCAACCTGTCCCGTTGTCAATAGACAGAGATTTCTTTCGGGCATTTTTCAATAGAGACAAGAATAGATAAGAAATAAAAACGAAAAGAAAAGAGGGAACACAAAGACAGCGTGTTCCTTAATAAAATGATTATACGTCTGATTTAACATTCAAAATTGAGCTCCATGTCACAATTATATATACGAATTGGGATCGTAAAGAGGAATAGGATAAGGAAGAAATAGGAAACTTTTATAAATTTGACAAGTTTTACATTTATTTAAGCTTCATCAGAAATTAAATACAGAACAGAAAAGAACGTTCTGGTGTTTGTTATTTTTAAGTTGTTTCTTTTTAATTTTTGCATGTGAGGTCTACTCAACGAAGGAAAAACAAAGAACACAAAAAGTTTTTAAAATATCAACTTTTTTCTCATATTCATTTTCTGATGAAACTGAAATAAATTTACATAAATTCATATACTTTTCCTATTTTTCTCATGATAAGACAATTTCTTTGGAAAAGTTTTTTTTTTATGATAACAAGCTTCTTCTATTTCCCTCTTTTGATAAATCTGGATAATTGAGAAAATATGGGATAACTTCTTGCATTTTTACAAGTATCTGATTTAACCTCTCCTTATCGAAGATAACGTTATCTAGCATATGTTCCATAATTACACTGAGTAGATGTTCTTTCCGCATAGACTTTCTTATATCTAATTGTAGAACATTGCCAATTTCCAGTATATCATCTTTTATAAGTCTAAATAGCTTATGTAACTTTCAAAGAATTTCAAAATTGTTCATTACACTTATCATGCAGTCAAATACTGCAATATGCCAACGTGTCAACATTCATCCGTTTACATTTCCACATGAAAACATTACACAATCTCCACCTTGCTGACGTCTCAATCTGTGCAGGTTGTTCCCATCAATAAACACCTATCATTTGCTGAAAAGTAGCGAAGGGTTCATTGGTCTTTTGATCCATCTCCATAGAATGCGTTATAGTGCAATGGATATCGGCTCGGAATGAGACATTTTTGCATTCACTTAAGCGCAAATAACCTTGAAAAAGTTATGAATCCATCTCTTTTCTCTCCGGTTATGGATTAAATAGCAGAACAGATTTGGTTTTATAGGCTTGGTTGACAACCAGTCTACCGCAGAAATAAATGACAAAATGCGGGAAAATTTTCTGCTTTAGTCATGGAACGGAAGAGACATGATCGCTCAAGTGTGTGTCACTTAACTGACTGTATAGAATTCTTTTTAGTCGCTGTATTTGTCTGTCAGTCCTCCATTTTGGTTGTGTTTTTGTTGTTGCGCCAGTAATTTGGTCTATGTGAGGTTGTTGTGGATTCTTGTTTAGAAAACTACACAATTTAATAACACAAAAAAATATGAGAGGAAAAAGGTAAGCGTATTAAACAAAAGATATACACGGTTAGTACACGGTTAGTAGATTCAGGAATACTTGTTAGTGGAAGTCAAATATATGCAAAGAAGTAAGTCCGGGTAATAAGTTTAAATTCTTGCTGACCAACGAGCGGCGATTCAACTGCTCTGACAAACACCAACTCTAACAACAACAGACAACTCAACTACCGTTCTCTGTAGGCAGGATTATTTGTATACTTTTTGCACACTCTATACCATAGAGTGTGCAAGAAGGGACGATACCCCAACAGAGGTTCAGAGATTACCCATGCTTATATTCTGTTTATTGTAAATGGTTTTATTTATCAGGGTTTTGTTCACGAGATTTAAGATTGTCCCACAGTAGGTTGCCAATTCTTTCTGTAGTAGACTGGTTTCCAACCAAGACTAAAAAATCTAATCTGTTCTGCTATTCAAGTCATAGCTGAAGGGAAAAGAGATGGATTCATACCTTTTCCAAGTGTATTTGCGCGTAAGGGCAACGAATTTAACTAGAATTCGAGCTCGGCACTCCGACTTAGTCTTCTGAGATGTTTCTTGATATCAAACCGTACATGTTGCTATCAGTCTCTGTTAGTTAAATTTTCTCTTCAAAGGAAAAAATAAGGAAAAACTTCCATTTCGTATTTTCTTATAAAGGGACTCCAGTCTTATCTGAAAATAGTAGAAACATCAGTTCATATCATTCCGTTGTATAAATTATAAATAAGAAAATTGCCTGAACTTTCTAGTTTCGCCTTAAATTACACAGTCTTTTCTTTCTTTCCCCTTAATAAGATTCTTTTTTTTTTTTTTAGATATCAATTTCACGTTTCTCATGGTCCTCTTTACTCATGGTAGTTCGGTTTCTTTATTATTATTTTTGTTTATTGCTTCGCGTCTCATTTTATTAAGCCATTAATGACCACCGTCTCTCAAATCACGTACATACGCAGAAATAATAATGACTGGCCGCTCATATCCGAGATTATATGTCTCCTGGCGTGGTTAACCAATCTCTGTTTCAGACGCCTGCTCAGGCATATTTTGTGTTTATTCAACATCTACAGAGACCATCTGTGATTTATACTACAACTATGCTTAGTTGCATTTTCTTGGAGAGAGCGTATTATCTGGTGTGATCAGAAGTATGAACAACACCAGTATGCTCGGTTACGATGACTTTTGACTTCATGCTAACACAACCATCGACGTCTACCCAGTTTCACTCACAATGATTAGATCAGCCCGTGGCATGGTTTACGAGCACTTTCCAAATTCGCCGCACGCTAATGTCGCCTGATGAGATTCGAACGTGGGTCTCATGATCAGAAAGCGAATGTTCTGACTATTCGGCCAGAAGCACAAAAAAAGACAAACGGAGAACGGCGATTTTGTACACCTGTGCGGTCGAGTGGTTAGAACGTTAATGTTCTGACCGTGGTACCCGGTGTCGAATCTATCCCCGGTCGATTTGTCAAGACAATGAATCATTCTTATAGCAAGCCAATTACCTGCTTGTTGCCACATTCAAAACAATTCTCAGCCATTTGCGGAGATTGACCATCCATTCACGCCTACCGAATCTTTTTTTTTATATACATATATATTTCACTTTTCTTTCCCCAGATCACCAATTACTTATTAACAACCATCTTTGAAGTCACTCAGCTTCCATATCTATTACCGGAAGGCTGTAGTCTCGCGCATGCGTGTTCACACTGAGTAATTAGTAAGCGTTTAGATACCTAGCGGCGTCCACAGCAAAGAATTTTTTCCAAAAAAAAGTTCATTCGCTACTTTGCTCACCAACCGTCTTCCTAATTTATTGATATTTTTGTCCAACCAAAAATAGCTTTAATATATAAAGTTTTCCAGTAAGGTCTCTCTGTGACAGCCATATTAATTCTAATTAAGTCTTTTAACACGACTAGAATTTTTTACAACAGGCTCACGCGTATTGAAATCCTCACAGATTCGCTGTTTTTAATGTTATCGCTTACATTTTTGTCAATATTTACAAACTCTACTCTCCTTACTGTGCTTATATTTATATTATATTTTACTAGAGTGAAATATATATAAGGAACTTAAAGAAAAGATATAAAAAAAACAATATTGTATTTTATTAAATAATTACTTATTGTTTTAATCACTGAATTGTTTTTAAAAAAGTGAAAATATTAAAATAATAAAAACGTTTATTTTTTTCCAAAAAATAAATGAGAATTTTTTGTACTAAGCTCCGCACCTTTGTATTTCCTTATTAGTTTGCATTTCTCCCAAAAATTGTCTTTCGATTTTTCAATGTATGCTATTTTGGAAGATGTGACGAACGGAAGGACTAACAGAAGCCACAGAATTTTATATACAAGAATTATTTTTTGAATCCTCACAATATTTATTATTGTCGAGATTTTCAAACTCTACGTTTCGTTCAATTTCGGAAAGCAATCGATGAAATGTGAATAAGCTGATTTCTTTCTTTTTCTTGTTTTTTTTTTCTTTGTAACAGCTATGCGTAAATATTTTTGTTCTGGAGCCAAATCCCAATTTTTTCAAGCATTTGGCTTTGTGATTTGTTTATAGTGCTCACAATTAGAATGTACGATCGGCCAAACCAAGTTTGTGGATTTTTAGTGTTTTTTTGGGGACAACTGCCGATTTCGGACGACCTGAGTGTTTAGCATCATTTGTGACTGTACGACAATATTTAAAGTCAACATACCACCTCTTAACCGTTATTTCTGGCAGAGCAGTGTCCGAATAACACTTATCAAGCTACTGCTTTGCTTGGACAGTATTTTTCTCAACATAAAGCAATGATTTATCAACACACGAAATTCAGATTTTTCCACCGTTTTGAAAATTTGAAACAGTAGCTTCACTTACATAATTGTAATTTGTAAACTATTAATCTGATTGGGTCCAAATTTTGTCACGTGCCATGTAAAGATTAGTACTTCGTAAAGATTATGTGGATATGTTATTAGTAGCGCCATCTGTATGTCAGGCCCGATACTTATTGAGTGATGTGTTAGATACACATCATCACCATCTTCGGATGTAGATTGCTTTTGCAGTAGTTAACGATAGCTCATTTCTTTTCCCCAACCACTTTTTCGCTCCTCTTCCTGGGTATAATGATAAACTACATCCGGCAGCAAGCTGTTCTCAGGTCTACCCTTGCTAAAATTTGGACCACCAGTTAGGGTCCCAACTATGGGTAAATAGTGAACCCCCAAACTATCCCCGTGGACTGAATAAAGGGTTCAGTTCGAAATTCCCTGTAGGTTACTCGGATTGATATACATCTGAATTTATTCCGAATGTAAATAAGGTAAAAAATGATAACTACTCACCCCTGATATTCAAACATAACCTTTCAGAATAGATATGTATGCCACATATTAAAAAACACTACGAAGTTTTGTTCCAACACAATCGACAGCCGCATCACGCTGAAATACCGGTTTCCGTCAGTGAAGTTACGTAACATCTATTCTGACAATACCAGGTACAGTAAACTGAATGTACAGGTGGTGCAATGGATATTATTTCGGAAATGTTAATCGGGAACCGAGATCTAATTCCGGTTGGGTTCATTATATTCACTTACGTGCAGATACTCTTAGGAAAGGCATTGAACCACCTATTTTTCCCCAACAATGGTTTAATTAATAAGACTCGTATCACTAAATTATTTTTATTTAAACATTCTCACTGTCTAAAATATTGGTTTTAAATAACCTATAAATGGTTAACAGTAGAAAATGAACCAATCAAATACTGATTAGCTGTATAGACATGTCTTTCAGATTAATTTACAATTTCTGGAATATACATGAATAGAATCTACCGTGGATACAAAGTGAGGGATTAGTTTACATATTGATTTTAACATAGAATTTATCCCCCTTTTTATATGCACTTTAGATCAGATTGAATCTTGTAAATTCAAGGTTATATTTTGTCTGTTACTATCATTGCTAAATAACTAATTGCGCTCGGCTGATTAATGAAACGGATGATCTGTTCAGAATGATTCTAACCATTGACTATTGTAACTGTTATATTTCCACAATTTAGTCCTGGGCATGAAGATAAACTGCAACCAGCAGCAAGGATTCTGATTGGTAGATTATAAGTTTTGAGGAGCATGTAACCACCTCCTAATTACTGTAGTTCCCAGGTCCACCCAGACCCGGAATGGTAGCATCTGTTAGGGCCAGCTATGGGCAAATAGTGAACTTCAAAATTAAAATAAAACACTATGAAATTATAAAAATAAATGCTTATAGTAAAAATACCAGCAATACATTTGATATCAAAAAATTACTAACAATACATTTTCATAGCAAAATGACCACGAATGCCTTTTAACTGTAGTTGAAGGCATGCAATTGCATTCAAAATATATTTCATTGAAGCCATATAATTGTGTCAAAGTATTTAGATTTTGTCATTAGATAACCTATAGAGGTTGATATGCCGCTAAACAAAATCAATCAACCAAATATCTCCACAATGATATTCAAAAACATATTAGCGTATGTAATAATATCTAAACAATACTATCCAACGGGTTCTGTTTTCAGACAATTTCTACAAACTGTTCAATATTGATCTGTCTGCAAAAGGGGTACTTGATCTCTTAGAGTAGATTTTATAAATTTCAGAGTAAAAGGAAAAAATTATTCCAGACAATGCTCAATATCTTTACCACTAATCGATAAATTACCGAATTCCAGCTCATATAATCATTGTGACCGTTAGTGATAATAGTCAGAACAAGCTTCTTTTCAAGGTTTCCCGACTACATGAATTTAAGCGTTTAGATTGGCAACTAGGTCTCACGGTTTTACTGTTTGAACTAGCTAGATGCAGCCATCATTTCTAACAGTTTCTTTTCTCGCACTTCTCACCTGTGGAATTCTTTTACGTTTTGCTTTATTAATAACTGCGATCTTCAAAAATGTAAATGAATGTCAATGTCTTGAACCCTGTTCCTTTTTTGCTCTTTCTGTGGCCCTCCCAATTTTCAATTTTCTTATTCCCCTTCAGTTTAACTCCCTCTCACACCTTGCGTACAAGTAGCATCGTTAGAGTGAAATAATTAAAAATCAATGACAAAGGTTTAAAGAAAACGGAAACTTATACGCAGCATCAGAGATAAACCGTTGAAATTTCAAGGCACATAATGAGTAAAGAGGGTTTAGAAAGTTTGACACGCACATAGAAAAAAGTCAAAATTTATTAATGGCTACAAAAAAGGAATTACATTTCTTCTACCCAAGAATGGTGACACAAACAACCCGAAAAACTACAGACCAATTACATGTCTTCCGACAACATATAAACTATTAACATCTATTTTAACAAAACAGACATATTTATTCTTAGAAAGAAATGACATGATACCGCTTGAACAAAAAGGGTGCAAACGTGGCTGTTATGGATGTAAAGACCAATTGCTAATTAACAAAATGATCCTGGAAAACTGCTACAGTACAAAGAAAAATCTTAGTACTGCCTGGATAGATTATCGAAAGGCATTCGATAGTGTGCCACATCCCTGGATTTTAAAGACTTTAAATATATACAAGATATCGCCCGTCATCATCAATTTCATCAAACAGTGCATGTCTATATGGAAAACAACCCTTTACCTCAATCATATAAATGGAACCGATAAGTCTGATGAAATAAACATCAAAAGAGGTATATTTCAAGGTGATTCTTTATCTCCCTTACTATACTGCATATCATTAATAGCACTAACCAGTCAACTTAATAAGACAGAATGTGGTTATAAAATAGGCCAAAAGAAAATAGGCCATCTATTTTACATGGATGACTTAAAGTTATATGCTAAGAATGATAATGAGCTGGAAGGTCTTCTGCAAACTATAAAATGCTTCAGCAAAGACATTGGAATGAAATTCAATTTGAATAAATGTGCTAAAGCTACAGTTTTACGTGGATCAATACAAGAAACATCCTCAATTAGCCTAGACCCTGCTGTAACAATAAAAGAATTGAAACCAGAAGAAGCTTATAAATACCTAGGTGTAAATGAGAGTGAAAACATTCACCATAAAAAAATGAAAGAAATAGTGCGTAAAGAGTACTATAGAAGGCTACGAATGATATTAAAAACTGAATTGAATTCTCAGAACAGAGTTATGGCCATTAATAGCCTTGCAATCCTAGTTGTCCATTATAGCTTTAACATCTTAAACTGGACTCTAAACGACATCAGGCGAATGGATGCTAAAACAAGAAAGCTTCTTTCTAAGCATAAGATGCATCATCCAAAGGCTGATGTAGATCTTCTATACATACCCGGTAAAGAAGGTGGAAGAGGTCTTATTCAGCTGGAATTGTCATACAAGACAACAACTATTGGCCTACCAACATACATAGAAACAACAAAGGATTGGATGATACAATTAGTAAGGCAACATGAAGAAAGAAAGAAAAAATATTCAATAATAAAAGAAGGCAGTAAATACAAACAAGATTTACAGTTAGTAGATTCTGTAGAAAAGCAAAACAGAAGCCAAGAACCAACTATTGCGGAAAAAAATATGAAAATGAAAGCCAAAGATAAAGCTCTTGAACAGATGAAACAGCGCTGGCAAGACAAACCTCTGCATGGCCAATATCCAGAACGTGCCAATAAATCCAATGTTGACAAAGTTAATACTCATCGATGATTACGTGCATCTGGATTAAAGTCTGAAACTGAAGGCTTTATTCTTGCAGCACAAGACCAAAGTCCTTTCACTAGAAACTTTCAGGCAAATATTATGCATAATAATATGGATCCAAAATGCAGGTTTTGTGATAAACACCAAGAAACAATAGACCATCTAATCTCAGGCTGTTCTGTGCTTGCTCCAAATGAATATAAAAATCGCCACGATATAGTTTGGCAATATTTACATTGGGCAATGTGCAAACATTATGGAAAAGCTGTAAACAAACAATGGTATGAACATCACCCAGCACCGGTTACAGAAATAGAAGATGTAACCATTCTATGGGATTACACCATCTACACAGACAGAAAAATTGAAGCAAACAGGCTTCATTATTGTTAAAAACCAGAAGGAGAAAACTTGTCTATTAATTGATATGGCTTGTCCAGCGGATTGTAACAATGCAATCAAAGAATTTGAAAAACTGTCAAAATATAAAAACCTGGAAATTGAAATAGAAAAAATGTGAAAATTGAAAACAAGAGTTGTGCCAGTGATAGTCGGTGCACTTGGAATGATAAAAAATGGAAGAAAACAACACATTGAAAGAATCCCTGGAAACCCCAGCTTAAGAGATATATAAAAAATTGTTTTATTAAGTACAGCCCACACACTAAGGAAAACTTTATCTATGTAATGCTAGGGATGATAGGGAAGATAGAAAAACATGAAATGGAGTCATAACAACACGCCACGACCTGCCTTAGGTCTCCCCGCAGACTTGGTTGGTAGTGAGACCAAAGCAGAAATCGAAATATGATGAAAAAATGACATAATAATAATAATAATAATAATAATAATAAGAAGAAGAAGAAAAAGAAGAAGAAGAAGAAGAAGAAGAAGAAGAAGAAGAAGAAGAAGAAAACAACAACAATTTAAGTCTCTTCATGGTCAATATTCTTCCCCTGACATGCGAGCTGATGTATATAAAACCCGTACTCACCAGTGGTTATGTTTGTTGGTTGGTTGGTTGGTTGGTTTTATTGCATATCAACCTCGGCGGGACATTTATTGCCAACTAAATTTTTTTTATTTATTTATTGCTAGTAATACCTTTTTCTTTCAACAATTTATTGTTGTTTTTATATAAGTTTTGTGTCTAGTAATACTTTTTACTTTTCGAGTATCTAGATTCATTGGGATTTGTTTTTAAGGGCAGGGTCCCCAAGTCTTACCCTATTATTTAACCCATAACTGAATGGAAGGGACGGATTAGTACCTTTCCCAAGGGTACCAGTACTTAAGTGGTTATGTAGTGCAGTGTTTAAAGCTGAAACCGAATGTTTTATTCTTACTGCACAGGATCATTGCTTATTAACTAGAAATTAACAAGCACGCATAATGAAAAATTGTATTAACATAAAATGCATGTGATTAATATCCAGATGGGAACGACCAGCTTGCATCAGGCTGCACGATGTTAGCACCCACTAAATAGTAAACATCTGCACTGGAAAATCTGCAACTTTTGCGGGAATGAAACTGCAAGAAACCATTTTTATATACATAGGACCTGTAGCAATTTTATTGGACTTTGCAAAAATACACGGACAGAACAATCAAATCTAATCATCCAGACATCATGATCAGAGGCCACAAAAACAGAATGTGCTTTCTTATTGACAAAGCAATCCCTGCAAATTGTAATGTATTTTGAAAATCTTTGTGTATGTCAACGTGGTTTAATGGTCAGCAAGCTTATCACACTACAAATTATTATAACTGAGTAGAGAGTTCGATCATCACTTCCGGCTTTTTGCCACATGGAAGCGACGCTTAGAAAATCAACTATCTTTGAAGATCTTAAAAAAGCTGTCAAAATACAAGGTTCTTATTTGTAGTGAAACGATTAAAATATTTTTTTTTCATGAGGAAACATTCGACATTCATTAACCGAGCAGCCAGTGTTGATGTCGGTTGAAAATATGTAAAATCTATTGAAACAATTTTTCAGGAAAATAATTTTTTCAAGTTCACTCATATCGATCTTTTTCAGTATTGATGGGGGTTTCCTTCCAACATTTTGTTTGATATCACGTAGAATGTAGACATCTTGATTATGTTATTATTTCCTTTTCAGTCAAATGTGTTATCCATTTTAATTGTTGCTGCTGTTAAAACTCATAAAATAATTTTGTTTTGGTTATTTGGTCAAATGATGTCGTGGAGTAAATAACGCATTTTCGGTGACACAAACAGACTCGCCTAGGCATTAATAAAGAACTCCAGTGAGATTAGAAAAAATTCCGTTAAAGTTAGTCAGAGTTTTTAAGGGCAGGGTCCCCAAGGTGAGTATCCTAAGCAAGACTCAATATTATACCTGTTAGAAAACGAGTTATAACCATATCGACGAGAAATCGAAACCCATACGAATTATAATAGAAGGGACGAGGAATCGAAACTCAAACGCGTTAATAAATAGGTAACAAAATATCCAAACTCATACTGACTTATGACCAGTAGGAAAATATTCTTGGCTTCGGCGTACAGGATAGCAGTGACAACGAGAATTTGAACCTCGTTGTTTTAATTTTTTTCTTTTTGGTGTGTGTAGAACACACCAAAAAGAAAAGATTAAAACAACAAAGTTTAACTTTTCAAAAAAAGAGAAAAAGGAAGCAAAAAACAGATATTCTTCAAATATAAAGGAAATGTTGGCTTCTGGGTAAAAAATCAACAACAGCAACATCAGCAACAACAGCCATTAATGGAGCTCCAGAAACAACAACAAAAGTTGATTGAAATAAACGAAAAAGAAAAAAGTGCAAAAAGGAAAATTAATTCTTGTTTCAGATGTAGAAGGTGAAGTCTCTTTAAGAATCCGAAATGTTACAAGTCTGGTAAGAAGTACACATAACTCACACTGTAAAACTAAACCAAGGAAATATTCTCACAGAAGAAAAAAAATCGTACATCGCGTTGCGGCGAAAAAATAAACATAGAAAACTAAATAAAATTTGTGAATGTGAAAGTAAATATTATTGTTGTGAAAATACAACTAGACACTGGTAGTAATATCAAATTAATGAATAAAGCCACCCGGAAAGAAATCAGAAAACTTATATCAAGAAGACTACCAGAGACGCCAGGAGTGTTTTAGGTTATAAATTATTTTTTATTGGTGAAATGACTTGTAACGTTTCATTCCGTAACAAGTGTGTAAATGCTAAGGTTTATGTGTTTAAAATACTATTGACTTATTCAGTACTGACTAGATAGAATTATTTGAGCTTTAGGATTTGCCTATAAATGATTATTAAGTGAACAAGCGACCATTTTTAAAAAAAGGAAAAAAAACAAATTGAAAATTTAAAGAAAGAGTTAAAAAAATGTTTTCCAGGCGCTCTGCTGGATGCGTTGGGTTGGTGTTTAAAATTTCAAAGCAAAAATTCAAGTAAAAAGAGATTCAGCGCAAGTAGTTAAAACCAAATTTAGGGTGCTATTTGTAACATTGGATCAAGTCAACAACGAATGAGACAGACTTGAAAAAATAAGTGTAATTGAAAAAAAATTAACCCTTCAAAATGCGCAGCATCTGCAGTGTATGTAAAGAGAAAAATAACAAAATTTGTGTTTCTGACGATTTTTCTACAGTTTTAAACAAGTGTTTAAACTATATGGTAATTATCTATTACCAAGTCAAGAGCAAATAATTGGTAAGGTAAAAGATGGAAAGAAATTCAAAAATAGACCTTTCTGAAGCGCATTTTGAAGAAAAATGTTCAGACTTACCAACAATAAATACGTACAAGGGATTATTAAAGTTCATCCGACTTCCTTTTGATATAAAAGTAGCTCCAGCTATGTTTCAACAAACTATGGATACCACGTTCGCAAAAAGAGTAGTAATACCTATAATATTACAAAACCTGATATTAAATTAATTTCATAGTGGACATCCGAAGATTTCAAGGATTTTATGAGGAACTATGTATACTGAACCAAAATGAATAAAGACATTGAAAAAGTTGTAAAAGCCTGTAGAGGTTGTGCTCTGGTATCAAAATTACCTATGGCGAAAATACGACCAAGATCAACAACAGATACTCCTTTTGGAAAGACTGCACATATATTTCACAGATCCAATCAATGGATCACATTATCTTATGGTAGTAGATAGCTTACTAAGTGGCCTGAAATTTTTCACTGCAAAAAAAAAAACAAATTCTTCGGTGAGAGGGATTTTTTTACTCAAACAGTTAGCGAGATATGGCATTCCGAATGCAGCAGTCTCGGATAACGGTACACAATTCACTACTCACAAATTTAAAATGTTCTCAACTGAACATATTTCTACCCCGCCGTATCACCCAAAGTTAAATGGAAAAGTTGAACAGTCAGTGGGTACTTTTAAGAAAGCTTTGAAAAACAAGTAATGAGAAAGTGAGCGAAGAAGCACTACAATTTTTTAAAGAGTTTGCCGGATAACGCCAAATCTCCATGCACCGTCAGACATATTGCCAACAGAATTAATGGAACAGGGCTGATAAACCATTAAAACCTTTTCTAAGTCTCCACCGAATGAAAAACTTCTTCCAACTACAGAAAACCTTTCGATATATAAAAATCTAAAAATAGACAATTTGTAGAATGAGGACTACAACAATATCGATGATATGTGTCGTCAGTCTAGTCAAGAAAGAGATGAAAGAACACACCATTAAAATCACTGGAAATTTCCGAATACAAAATGTCCAGAAGATCGTCAAGTCAGTTTTATCAGAAATTCAAAGAGAAATATCACGATTTCTACAGAGGGTAATAATTGTATTGACTCCCATTTAATATATGCCACCCAGTGTAAGAAACATAATTTATGCCGGTTGTACAAAGGAAAAATTAAATAAAAGATTCGATGAATACAGGTATAATATCAGCCACAACAATATGATATCGATGATGCTTGCAGAACCTTTTATTACAAACGACTGTAATTTCGGCAAGCATCATAAAAAATATTCAGAATGTACCGTCCTTTTGACCCGTAAAACGCATGACGATAGTTACGTATGCAAAATACTAACTTCTCACCAGGGGATGACTATACAATAGTCGATATAGGCGTTGCTTAGTTCCAGTGATTTGACTCAGAGTTGTGTGTTCAATACCAGGCTACAGCAGTGCTGAAAAAAAGTTAAAAGGAGATAACTACATGGTTACCGGAAGTAGCATCGGACATGGAATGAGAATGATATACTCCAGTGATTGAAATAAAGGGTTTGGTTCCAAATGTCTAGTACCTGAAGAAGGCCAGAGCGTACAACGGCCGAAACGTTGTAAACATGGCAATAAAGATGAAGAGAACAGTCCGAACATTGTAAATAAGACCTTATCTCAGAAGTACAGACAAATTATATATGTTTATACTTAAAAATTTATTTATTTATTTATTTATTTATTTATTTATACCAAGCACATCCGACTTCTTGTTAGGCGCTTTGTTCATTTAACTTTTTTGTTTAATTAAGTGGAAACAAAAAAAAATTACATCGTTCGCTTGCCCTAGATCATTGGTTACGACCTGGTCTGTGATTATAAAACGAAATACAAGTAAAGAAATATTTCAGTCATAATAATAATAGCAAATAAATAAAATAATTGAAGTGACTCTTTCAATATTTTTCAACATATAGAGAAAAGCGCTATTTAAGTAAAACAAAGAAAAATGCCTAACAATGTCCAACAATATTTTGAGAGTAAGTCTGCTTTCTTCAGTTTATGTCTAAAAATTGTTACAGTTAAGCACCATACACGCTTTGGGCGATCATGTCTCTAAAGCGACATAACTGACTGGGCAGAAGAGTATCCTGCAGTAGGTTGCCATTGCTTTCTGCGGTAGACTGATTGCCAGCCAAGGCTATTGAAACCAATCTGTCCTATTATTTAACCCATAACTGGAGGGAAAAACGTATTAATACCTTTCCCAAAGGTATTTGTGCGTAAGTAAATGCAATGAATTCAACTGGAATTCGAACGCGATTTGTAAAATTGTTTACAAATATAAAAATATAAAAAATGTACAAGTCTTTGTCCAAACGTCATTTGTCCTGAGAAAAACGTTTGCGCTGATAATCAACTGGTAATTATAAATAATGATAATAATAGGTACCCTCGGTCTGTTCAAGAAGTGGCGGGGGAAACAACAAAAATCCCGATGCACAAAGATACAAGAAGTCCATAAGTAGAACTCTATCTATTAAATAAATCCATCATAACCTGACGGTAACTCAAATTCTAATGGATTCTCTCAAAGGAAATTAATGTTGTATATCACTTCGGTGAGGCAGGCCACAAAACTCTCACTAAACTTAACTGCTAAAGTCAACTCTCAGACACAAACTGATCTCCGTCTTAGCTGACGTTACTTATAAAGCTGTCTCCACTGTCATATGTAGCTTTCGATGCACTTCGTACCATGTTGGGTGTCAACTACTCTGAGCTCTCCAGTCAAAACGAAAACATTGTAAACATGGCAAAACGAAATCTCAGTCAGCACCTACTTGTCGCCCAGCGCAAAATACAATTCACAGCAAAATCCCACACCTGCTAAGTAACGAATCCAGTACATTAAGAGAAACCTTTGAATAATGATAAATGTCCTGATGCAATGCGATACAAGGCATGGAGCTCCTGGAATCTAACTTTGATTTATTGAAAGTATTAACATGTATATGCTTTATCGCGGTAAATTAAGATGGGTTACAGTAAATACCTCGTTCAGAAACACAGATTTGGTTGTCATTTGCTTGGCCAGCATCATTTGGGCATATTGTCTAGAGGTTGGCATACTATGATCATAACTCAGATCATTTGACCCCAAGAAAGAGGGAATGCCACTAGTACACAGGTGGGGCTACAGGGAGTGAAAGTGAGAGAAAAGACTGAGCATATTTAAGGAAAGGAAAAAATTGAATGGGCTTCAAGAAGATAGAGGATAGCGCTTGACGTTGCATTTAAATTTTTGAAGATTTTAGTTATCAGGGGCGCATTTAAAAGGAAGGGAATTCCGCAGGCAAGAAGGGCAAAATAATAAACATTTGAAGTAGATGTGGTGATTACACCAGTAATTCGACAGTAAATTGGTGTTACCTAGATGTCGGTCTCGTAGAACGCTTAAATGTTTGTAGTCGGGCCACTAGGGAATAAAAAGCCCATCAGAGCAGTTGCCATGAAAATATTAGTAGAAAAGACAGAAACCACGTCACGTCGGTTAGAAACTGACTGAAGTCTAGATGGCAAATCAGGATCGATTACATTACAGATCGTTTGGAGTTTGTCAAGAGATGAATAGGAAGGTCACCGGACTAGATATGGCAGTAGTATTAAATATATAGGCGGATGGTAGATTTGTTAATGTGCAAGAGAGACTCTGACAAAAACAATCTTTTGGCACGACATAGTGACCCAACTTTCATTAGCTATTAATTCGATTTCGTCGCTTTACTTTAAGTCACTTGAAAGTGTCAGGCCACAAAGACGCAGCGTGTTTCTCTCTAGACCTTATTAGCTTCACGAAAATAGCGCAGAAACATCGTAGCCGTGTGTCGAGCGGCTTGTTTCAAGTTTACAGAATGAGGTAAACATAGCGACTTAAGAGTAACATTCAGTTACCGCATTTCTAACTGGAGACCACCTGAGTTGACTGCGTTACCTTATCTGGAAGTGCTTCTGAGTTCCATCTGCAAGGCTATTTGCTACTTTTATCAAAACTTTATCGCGCACATTTGCCTGGAATACCTTTATCAAATTATGTGTCCTGATGAGTGTATTATATTTCGTATATTTCTACCCAAGCGTCACTATGGTGTTGTGATGCTTTTTTTACTCAAAGATAATAATAAAAGTAAAACTCGTGCTAAAATCTTTTCAATATCCAACGCGCATAACGATGTCGGGAAAGTATGACAAGTGGCCATTTGCTTTTCTAATTGTACTGGTGTAGTTGAGGGCGACTGCTGATTAGTAATTTTGTAAACCATCGCACAACGATTGCCATCATGCATATATATGAGGAATATGTAGCAGCCTGATAAAACGCTCCAATAATGTCAAAAGCTTCCACTTCCGGAGTCTGGATTCATATCCACAGGAAATTAAAAGACAAGTGGAAGAGTCGAAAGAATTGGAAAATGTTGCAATCTCTTTATAAGAAAATAAGAAACAGAAAAAAAAAACGAAAAAAATAAAAGACAAAAGACGAAAGATTTGGAACGAAAAAAGAGTTATAGAGATAGAAAAAGGGTATGAAGGAAAACTGTAAAAATAAAAAAAGAGCCAAAGAAAGATCTTCTGATAGATTTTTTACTTTTTTTTAATCGGTATCACCTCATTCAAGACAGTAAAAACACAAGGCGTTTCAAGGTACGGAAGAATTGGTAACAAAAAGTTAGATAATGAACAGGAAGAGGAAAGAGTAATCAGAACAGTAGATAATGAGTGACAATGCATTTAAATTTGTACAGAATAATGTTGGCTGGGTATTATATAGCCGGAAAGGAGTTTCACAAGCGAGAAGTGCGAGAAACTGTTAGCATATAATTTACGGCTGCATCTAGACAGCTCAACTGTAAAGTGATGGGACCTCGACGCCAATCTAGTATTGCACTTAAATTAAATAATTCTCGGTACCAAAGTGGAGAGCTCACCTGAACAATTACTATCAAATATTTATACAAAAAACACAGAAAGGTAACCTTACGGCAGTGGGAAAGTGACTGGAGTCGAAGTGCCACATCAGAACCAATAATATTACTGATTCTTCCTTGGTTTTTATGAAAGAGCTCAAAGTAAATAGAAAACACGCCGGATTATATATAGCAGCAAAATTCTAAGAATGATATTATAGAAAGCGCAAAAAAGTTCTTCAAATGGCTGGTTAGAGAAAAAAACATTGAAAATGGAAGTAACAATAAAAAAACGAAAAGGGGAAATATGAAATATAAATTTTGCGAGAAAAATTATTATTGTGTCATGTTAACAATCATAGATCTCCACATCTTCCCATTCTTTGAAGTGCTTAACAATGTCTGTTATTTTACAATCCCGCCTAGTCCCGGTTCTGCCATTCACTTACACAGACTCGTTAAAGGATTTACTTGCATTTTAATTCAATCCTTTTTATGCTTGTTCAATTGTCCTGAGTATGATGATAAACTACATTCTGCAGCAAGACCTCTGATTGGGAGATTGAAGGTTTAGGAGAGCGTGGAATCACATCTTAACTGCTGTTGGTTCCCAGTGCCAGACTGTCCCGGGGTGGTCGTACCTAAATAGAATTACGTACAAAATGTTTAGATTTAGGCATTGAATAGCCCATAGAGGTTGATATGCAGCTAAACATATTTAACCAACCAGCAGTACCTATTTATATTAAAATTACCAACAATACATTTTATCTGTAGTTAAAGGCATACCATTGCGTTCAAAATATATTTAGTTGAAGCCATAAATTTGCATTAAAAATATGTAGATTTCGGCATTAAATAATCCCGCAAGGTTGCCTCCCTGTGTCTTTTCTATAAATACTTTCATGATAATTATTTGAATGAACCCTGCACTATGTTCTCTAGACATTTTTTTTAATTTAAGCGCAGTACTTGAATGGTGTCAAGATCTCACCAATTTACAGTCGAGTTGGTTAGATAAAGCCGTAAATTATATGCCAACATTTTCTTCCCTCGCACTTCTCGGTTGTGGAACTCCCTTCTGATTCCATAATTTACAGCAAACTTTAATAAAAAAAAATTAAATGCAATGTCAATCGCCATCTACTGTCCTTCTGATTTCGCTTTTCAATTCTCACTCATTATTCATGTTTCTATTCATAATTCTTCCACCTTTCGTGTCTTAGTGGCTTTACTGCCTTACAGATTAAAAGAAAACCGGTTAAAATAAATTAAAAGAAAAAAAGGAAAGGAGTACAAACCGCCACCAGAAAAGTATGCCTAATAAAGGGACCAGTGAATTCAAATTAAGTACAAATATCTAAAAATATTTTTATTAAGAGTTATTCTATTTTCCGGGAAATATCATTAACTATATATGTTTTTTTTTTTTTTCGTTTTTGTTTTTTTACCTCCACAGATTGAACATGAATTTGTCTAAAGAAGAAAGAATTAAACATCACTTCTTTTTCTGAAGTATGCTAAAGGAAACAGTCTACTCAATGAAAATCACTGATAGATAGATAGATAGATAGATAGATAGATAGATAGATAGATAGATAGATAGATAGATAGATAGATAGATGTACCCTCACTCATTTTCGATACCTGACATTTAAATTGAATTTTTGAAAATAAAAAAAATTCTTGAAACTTATTTAGTTTCAAATGAAAGTTAAATGATTAAATTTACGATTTCCAGTATGCAAGATTCTTTGGTGTATTTCAAACAGAAATTATATTGATTGGAATCTAAAATTTTGAATTTTTTTTTGTTTTGTTTTGTGTTTTTTTTTTTTCAATTTTTTCAATTTTTCTACCATTTTTGAGCGATTGACACATTTGTAAACAAAAGTTAATTCTCGGTTTTAAAAACCTTGAAAAAATAAAATATAGATCTGTGATAAGTTATTTTTAAAACATTGACAAATTTAATGTTAAATTAATCTGATTTACACAAGTATTATGTATTTATAACATTAAATTTAGAATAAAACAATTTCTTAAACACAGTGTGTTGATCTTTCTGATCTTTTCCCGTATATTTGACATGTGATGACAACCAAACAGATTTGAAATAAGATAAGTGTATGGCGACCAAAACAGACAAAATTGTCCAAATTTTTTCTAGTAAAGGGAAGAAACCATGAAACTCATGACCTTTTAATATACCCGCAGAAATTAGTATATAAAAAAATTTGAATACGCAAAAACAATTTAAAATAATTTTAGAAATACACGACGATTTGTATTACTTTTCAATTTTCGATTAGTAAATGTAGTCTACACTTAATAACTTAATAATCTAACGCCTACTAATCCTTGAAGTAATTTTTTAAATATTTTTGAAACGTTATACTCTCACTCATTATTCATGTTTCTATTCATGATGACAATTCTTTTAAAATTTCATTATTAATCGATTTTTTCTTTAGACTATAATGACCTTAATAAATATTATTCAGTAAAGCAATTGAAAGTTTATCAAAATAAATAATAGTTTGTTGTATTTTTTATTTTACTATTGGGAGAAGATTTTCAGAATCAAAGGTAAAATGTTTGAAAAAACAATAGAAAATTCACATTAACCAATGAGTCTTGCGTTTAATAAAACCAACAAAATTTAATTTCTTAAAAATTCATGAATTGACGTGGAGTCGGGTGTAACAGATGTAAGAAAAATACTTTCACCAAGATTTTGTTTAAATAATAATTTCAAAAATAATTCCATTCATTTGTAAATAAGTCCTGGAAGTTTCATTAAAATCCGACAATTATTTGCTTTTTGCAAGAATTTCCAAATTAATGTTTTTCACCAGAAAAAAAAACTGAGTTACGTAATAATATATTTTCCATTGTAAACTCTCGTATCGATCTGGTTACCCGCTAATTAAAATCAAAAAAAGATTTTTATCAACATTTTGAACATGTTACAAAAGATTTTAAAAATTTTAAAAATAATTAGAAATATTTTTCCTCTTAATAATAAGACAAACATTTTGATGGAAAAACTCTTTTTTGTTAAGTTTGAGGCCATTTTCTCTTTATACTGTGTTGTTTTTTCAGCAATTTAGTGGAGGTACATAGATAGATAGATAGCTAGATAGATAGATAGATAGATAGATAGATAGATAGATAGATAGATAGATAGATAGATAGATAGATACGAACAGACTGAGATAGATAGATAGATAGATAGATAGATAGATAGATAGATAGATAGATAGATAGATAGATAGATGAGATACGAACAGACTAGATAGATAGATAGATAGATAGATAGATAGATAGATAGATAGATAGATAGATAGATATAGCTGGAACGAAAGAAAGAGTGTAAAAAAGATAATAGGCTGTCGTCGTTTTAGTCAACTCGCTTCCTTGTTATGGTAATTAAGGAGAATTAATAAAGAAATTAAAAGTTGAATGTAAATAACTTTCCTATTCTTAAAATGAAAAGTCGGAATTAAAAATCAAATGATGAAGAGAAAGTTATGTGACAGCCATTTTTCATTTATGGAAAAGAGTGACGATGACAGAATTGGGAAGCAGTCAAAAAGCTGAATGTACTTGGATATCTTTAGGGGCAGATGAGAGCAAAGCAAAGATGACAACGTGACAAAAAAAGAAAACATAGATTAAACAAGAATCAGGAAAACGGTTCCTTGCAATCGACGACAGAAGCGATAATAGTGAAAGTTGAAGAAATGCAAAAGTTGGAAGAATGATCACTCCACAAATTGTTTACTTATAAAAAAGGACAAGAGCTTATGACATATCTGTAAAAGTATCCCTTTTCAGATTACAAAATTATGTCTCTTCCATGTTTTAATTATCCATTACTGTTCATTTTATAGTTACTTTTTTTTTTTTTTGTTATTAATGGATTTTCGTTCGTTCTTTCTTTTTCGTTATAGTTTCGTATTCATATTAGTTTTACTCGGTTCCGCTTTATTTTGCAATTTGATTTCTTGTTTTCTTCTTGGGTCCCTTTTTATTTTGTTTTGTTTTTTTCACATGACTCATTTCTAGATTCTCGTATATTCTGGCTGCTTTCTTTTCCAACTTGGTTTCACCTACTTCATGTTTTTTCTTTATTCTGTTTTCATTTTTGTTTATTCTTCTTCCAAATTATTATTATTATTATTATTATTATTATTATTATTATTATTATTATTATGTCATTTTTCAGTATAAATTAATTTCTGCTATGGTCGCACTACCTACCAGGACTGCAGGAAGACCTAAAATAGGTCGTGCTGTGTTGTAATGGCTCCAGTTCATTTTTTATATCTCCCTAACAAGCTTAGCGTTACATAGACAAAGTTCACCTTAGTGTGTGGGCTGTACTTAACAAGATATTTTTGTCGATCTCTTAAGCTGGAATTTTCAGGGATTTTTTCAATGTGTTGTTTTGTTCTATTTTTTATCATTTCAAGTGCACCCACTATCACTAGTACGATACTTGTTTTCAATTTCCAGATCGTTATATTTTGACAGTTTTTCGAATTCCATGGTTACTATGTTACAATCCGCTGAACAAGCCATATCAAGCAAGTTTTTTCTTTTTGGTTTTTAACAATTATGTCCGGCCTATTTGCTTCCGTTTTTCTGTCTGTATAAATGGTGTAATCCCATAGAATGGTGACTTCTCTCTCGTTCTGTAACCGGTACTGGGTGATGTTCATACCAGTGTTTGTTTACATATTTTTCATAGTGTTTGCACATAGTCCACTGTAAACATTGCCCATCTATCGTGACGATTTTTGTATTTATTTGGGGCAAGTACAGATAATCTTAAAATTAGGTGGTCTAATGTTTCTTGGTATTTATCACAGAACCTGCATTTTGGATTCACATTATTATGTATAATTTTTACCTGAAAGTTCCTAGCGTAGCAAGAATAAAACCTTCAGTTTCAGACTTTAATCCAGATGCACGTAGCCATCAATGAGTATTAACTTTATCAATATTGGGTTTATTAGCACGTTCTGGATATTGGACATGCAGAGGTTAGTTCTGCCAGCATTGTTTTATCTGTTCAAGAGCTGTATCCCTGGTTTTCTTTTTCATATTTTTTACCACAATATTTGGTTCTTGGCTTCTGTTTTGTTTTTCTACAGAATCTACTAAATGTAAAACTTGTTTGTATTTACTGTCTTCTTTAATTATTGAATTTTTTTCTTTCTGTTTTCATGTTGTTTGACTAATTGTATTATCTAGTCTTTTGTTGTTTTTATATATGTTAGTAAGCCAATAGTTGTTGTCTTGTATGACAATTCTAGCTGAATAAACCTCTTCCTCCCTCTTTTCGGAGTATGTATAGGCGGTCTTCATCAGCCTTTGGATCATGCAACTTATGTTTAGAAAAGAGCATTCTTGTCTTAGAATCCATTCGTCTGATTTCGTTTAGAGTTCAGTTCAAGATGTTGAATTCTTTCACTCTCATTTAAACCTAGGTCCTTATAAGCTTCTTCTTGCTCTAAATCTTTTATTGTTACTGCAGTGTCTAAGCTAATTGAGGATGTTTGTTGTAGTGATCCTCGTAAGATTGTAGCTTTAGCACATTTATTCAAATTGAATTTCATTCCAATGTCTTCACTGAAGAATTTTACAGTTATTTTACAAGTCTGCGGAAAAACTTAAGGCAGATCATGGTGTATTGTTTTGGCTCCATTTCATTTTTTTTCTATCTAATATAACATCCCTAGCGTTACATAGACAAAGTTATCCTTAGTGTGTGGGAAATTTTTGTATATCTCTTCAGCTGGAGTTTCCAGGGATTCTTTCAATGTGTTGTTTTGTTCCATTGTTTATCATTCCAAGTGCACCTTACAATTTCCACTTTTTTTACTATATTAATTTCCAGGTCTTTGTATTTTGACAGTTTTTCGAATTCCTTGGTTTCTATGTTACAATCCGCAGGGCAAACCATATCAATTAATAAGCAAGTTTTTTCTTTTTGTCTTTTAACAATAATTTTCGGCCTGTTTGCTTCAATTGTCCTGTCTGTGTAGACTGTGTAATCACATACAATAGTGACATCTTCAATTTCTGTAACCGGTGCTGGGTAATGTTCATACCAGTGTTTGTTTGCATATTTTCCATAGTGTTTATTATTATTATTATTATTATTATTATTATTATTATTGTTGTTGTTGTTGTTGTTGTTGTTGTTGTTGTTGTTGTTGTTGTTGTTGTTGTTTTATCTTGCTGTCTTTTTCTCCTCCATAGTTTCATATTCGTCTTGTTTTTCCTCTTGTTCCATCTTCATTTTGGTTTCTTCTTTATTATTGTTTTATTGGTGCCTTTTTCTCTCCTTAGTCTTCACCTACTCGTCTTTCATTGTCCGACATTCAGTTTGGTTTCTTCGTCTTTATGTATGTATGTATGTATGTATGTATTATTACTTTCTTGTTTATTATTGTTTCTTATAAAAATAATAATAATAATAAATTATTATTACTTCCGCTCTAATGGCAGAGTATTGCATGCTGTCGCAATTATTTCTTTGTTTGTTTGTCCGTGCACAAGATATCTCAAGACTCACCCGATGAATTAGAATGAATCTTTCAGGAATGATTGGCCTCGTGACTGTCACAAACTGATTAGATTTTGGGTTCGATCTGTTACGGAATAAAGTTTCTGTGTTATTTTTCCTTAATATTTCTTCGCGCGTTTTACATACCAAATACTGAATTACTTTCCCTATATTGCTCTACGCCATTATATTTTCTGAACACACTATTTTTCCACGAAAATGTTATTATATATAATATAAATTTAATATTTATTATCCAAAAGGTAAAAAAGGGCGGTCATGTTTATTGCAGTTATTCTAATTTTAATGATCACCTCTTGATAATCGCTAAAATGCTGTCAGTATTAGCTATGGGAGAAACTTACGGTCTTTCACTGCTCATGTTACTGTTTTATCTTGATACCTTCTTCACATAGCTTTCACATTATCCTTGTTTTTCTTTGTTCCATCTTCATTTTTTCTTCTTCCTTATTCTTTTTTTATTATTATTATTATAATCATTGTACTTGTTTCTTGGTTACCCGATTTCTGTCTTGTACGTAGGTGTGGACACGCTATTCAATCGCCCCCATTAATACGTTGTCCCACATGGAGCATCAGCGTACTTCAAAATCATTTATTTTGCGAATTTCAATCGGTGGCTGGTCGTATAGGAGACCATATAAGCCATTCTTGACTATTTTTTAAACTAGATTAGAAAACTAGATTAGAAGGAAAACAGATGGTTTTAATTCAGATGATGACTAGCAATAAACTAAGTGAATACCCTGCTGCTAATTCGTGTGTTTATAATGACATCAGTGGATTACCTAAGAATAAAAATTATGGGAAAAAAAAGACAAAGAATTTCAACGAATGTAGAAAGATTAAAATGTTTTTTATAATTCCCAGCACTCCTCTGTCGTGCGCATGTGCAATCATACCAACAAAACATATTTAGTCTCTGGAAGTTCTGAAGAACTAATGACATTACAAGTAAACTTTTTCCACATTGTTCCCAATACTGTTCATGATATATAAAATATTATCATCTCTTTTATATATATATATATATATATATATATATATATGTGTGTGTGTGTGTGTGTGTGTGTGTGTGTGTGTGTGTGATATGAGTATTTACTCTATTTACACTGTTCAGACATTCGTCTTCATCAATAGCCTAAATAGTGATATCACCTCATCTCTCATCTCAGAAATATACACAGGTAATATATATATATATATATATATATATATATATATATATATATCAAAAAACTCTGTAAATAGATAATACTATTTACATCGAGACCTCCAACAAGATCATTTTTAATATTAATAAAATTAATATTAATAGGATCTGGGTTTTGGAGATTTTATCTATATGCTCTTCCTTTTTTATTTTATATATATATATATATATATATATATATATATATATATATATATATATATATATATATTGGCGTGTGTTTACATTGTATATAACATGCTAAAGTCCGGCTTCTTCTACCGAGCGCCCATAGAAAACATGTCAATTCGGTCGGGTTTCGATCCTGGCTGGAAGCAATCGGATGTCTAACCGTACTGATGAGCTGTAAAACAGATCTGTCTGCTGATGACTACAAATAAATATATATATATGTGAAAATATGATTAGTGGTACAAAACTTATTTACTGCTATAAAAAGATAAAAATAAGTATTCAGTTGGTTAATTCCTGTGACTTGATGCAAAGAGCTGTGAGTTCAATACCAGGCTACATTAGTGGTGAACAAATAACTTAGAGGGTTAGAGAGTGATAACTGAGATAACAAGTGGTTGTAATAAAGGGTTCGGTTCGAAAAAGCTTTCGTGGTGTAGTGGATATCGAGGATAAGAGTTCGAATTACAGTTGAATTCCATGCATTCACTTGCGCACAAATACCTTTGAGAAAGGTATTAATCCGTCTCTTCCCTTCAGTTATGGGCTAAATAATAGGATTGGTTCTATAGCCTTGGCTGGCAATCAGTCTACCGTAGAAAGCAATGGCAACCTACTGCGGAATAATCTTCTACCCGGTCAGTCATGTCTCTTTTGAGACATGATTGCTCAAAGCGTGTATCAGGTATGGCACTTAACTGACTGATCCATTGAGTAAAGACGAAGAGCGACTGTACCAGAAGAGTTTGTCATCTTTTGAACCAGTTGCCTCGGGGTTTGAATTGGTTCTTCTTTAATCGGCGCGTGCAGCTGGTTCTTATCAACCTGAATATGTTGACCAGGACACAGACTGTAAGTCCAAATCTCTCTTCTTTCTGTCGATAATGAAGCCATTTCCGTACACAGCACAAGAGTTTCGCGCAGGTTTTCCAGCTTTGTGATATCGATTAAACGCAAAGAGAAGACCATGTCGAACATGCTTTTTCTGTCTAATTGACATTCTATCTCAAAGGAAAGTATATTCTGAAATAAAGTTTCAGTAATGTTAGACAACAGTTTTACGTAATGACTACAATTACTAAAAAGTATAAAAGGCTAGGAATGTTTATTAATGGATTAATTTGTTATCTACGATTTATCAATCTTTTTTGCAGGTGATTTAAATGTAGAAAATATTTTTTTTACTTTGTAAGAGGTTTTTTAGGAGACGTTGATTAAAAGCAAAGATAGGAAAATATCGAACATGCTCATTCTTGCCAGCTTGGCATTCCATCTCAGAGGGCTGTCTAATCTGAAATAAAATTCCAATAACGTTGGACAACAGTTTCACAGGATGACCAGAGTTAACAAGAAGCAGAGAATTCTACGAACATCAGACAAAAACAAACAAATATATGGAACAACCTTATAACCTCTAAAATCTAAAGGCATTTTCTAACTGAATAGAACGTTATTAGTTTATTATGTTATCAAAAACCCGACCATTTATTACAGAATCTTTATGTAGCTCGTTTAAACTACATTAAACCTTAGCTTATATCTTTTAAAGAATTATCAAAAAATTAAATTAGACGATATCTGTATTAAAATATATTGAACTGGTGTTAAGCTGTGAAAATGAATAGTATTTCTAACGAAGAAAGTAAGTTTGGTATAACAATGAATCAAACGTAGTTAAAAGGAGTAGTAATTTAAGAATAGCAAAAGCGATTTGTAAACGAAGAAATGGGAAATAACATTTCTTTTGATCAGATAAATTTGATAAATTATAATCAAGAGGACAATTATTTATTTCCAGTTATTATTTTAACCCGTCTACTTTTCGTTCTGGAACAAATTTACTGTTCAATAGATAGATAGATAGATAGATAGATAGATAGATAGATAGATAGATAATGAACAGGTTAAGATAGATAGATAGATAGATAGATAGATAGATAGATAGATAGATAGATAGATAGATAGATCTTAACTTATTTATAAATGGAACTTTGTCTCTGTGTGTGTGTGTGTGTGTGTGTGTGTGTGTGTGTGTGTGTGTGTGTGTGTGTGTGTGTGTGTGTCCATTATCTATAGACTCCGAAATGGCTGAACCGATTTTTTGAAAATTTACACAGTTGTACTATAAACGTCTGCGAGTGTTCTTAGCTAGGTTTTGTGTTGAGGTACCCCCGATAAATATCGAAAATCGATAATCGAAAAAATCGGGTTATAGAAGGAGTGGTCCGATTTTAATCAAATTTGATACACTCATAGACAAAGACATAAGAAACAATATTCAGAAGTTTCAAGGTTGCAGTTCTTACAATAGTGCAGAAAATCAGTAATATATATATATATATATATATATATATATATATATATATAAAGGCAAGATGTTTGTGTGTGTGTCTGTTTATCTGTCTGTATATCCTTTATACAAATCCACAATTTTTATCCGATTCTCACCAAACTTCACACAAATATTCTTTAGGCTGAGTCTGAGCTCCAGAACCATGGATTAGTTTTAAAGCTTTCATTACACCCAAGCAAGTAGATAGATAAATATGAAGAGATGGATTTTCTGATATATAAAAGATTAGATATGAAGAGAGCTGTGTACTCATAGATAGATAGATATTAACAGACCCGGAATGAGAAATCGGAGAGCCGGGTTCGAATTCCAGCTGAATTCGTTGGATTCACATACGCGCAAATATCTTTAGGGAAAGTATGAATCCATCTCGTCTCTCTCCAACTATTGGTTAAAAAGCAGAACAGATTGGGTTTTCTAGCCTTGATTGGCAACCAGTCTCTTCCAGAGAAAAATGGTAACCTATTCGGGAAAATATTCTACCTAGTCAATCATGGATAGAAAGAGACGGAGCGTCTATCACATATGACACATAACTGACTGACTTCATAGGGCCGAATTCGAATTGAATTCGTTGTATTCAATTACGCGCAAGTACTATTGGAAAAGGCGTTCATCCATTTTTTCCTCCCAGATGGGTTGATTAGCAGGACAGATTGGTGCGTTAAAATCTTCTGCCTAGTCAGTCATAAATCTAAAGAGACGTGATCGCCTAACCGTGTATCTTGTATGGCGCGTAACTGAGTGACAAAACAGTAATATTAGGCATTTCTATATCAGGAAATATTTGGCATTCATTGACGGAGAATCCAGTCCTGGTGTCGGCTGAAATTTGTAAAATCTTTCTCTTAAAACAATTTTTAGGAAAATAGGTTTCTCAAATCCAGTATCTGTTATTGCTCTTTCAAGTCATGTGGAATGTCAACATCTTCATTATGTCATTATTTCCCTTCGAGTTGCATGTGCTATCCATCTTAGTTCTTGGTGCTGTTTGTAGTCCTCTAGTGATGCAGTTTCGGTTATGTGGTACAGTTTTTTCTGATTCTGTATCACCAGTTCACAATGTTCAAAGAAGGATGATCTTTGACAAGACCCTCGGGTTTCACTTGCTCAAAGCCATATTTAATCATTGATCTTAGAATGTGACTATATACAGCTGTATTTTAAGGATTCGTAAACGGGTTTGGTGCCATGAATGACACCCGCAAAAAGCTCTTTATGAATAACATTCTTCATAATTCATCAGACACAAAAGATAAAGTTCTAGATTTGGTGTTGGCTCTACTTTCGTATTTTGTGGAAATAACTTATTTTTCTTGTGTTTCAAAACCCATTTTTCATCTGTTGCAACGATGAGATGCAAAAATTAAAAGTTTGGTATTACTGGTTAAAAGACTGATGGTAGGACGTTGTATTCGGTTCTCTCGCAAAAACTTCCCGAGAAGCCTTCTTTTTTTCAATTTGTTTAAGATGTTCGTGGATGAATATGTCATATTAACTTTTCCGCCAAGTCTCTGGTACTTTGATATGGAACCAAATGAAAAGACACATAGACAAATGATTTACCCCACTTCCAGAGTAATTAATCTTCAAGAGAAAATATTGTCAGATATGTCACAACAGGTATTGTCAGATATGTTACAACAGATATTGTTTATGCCTTTTAAACAATATCTGACATGTACGAACGTTCACTGCGTAAATGTTTGTATATAATACTATAGCAGTACTGGCATGCGGTTATATATCATTGAAACAACATATCTTATACGGTCACCGAAGTTAAGCAACATCGAGCCTGTTCGATAACTAGATGGGCGACCTCTTTGGAATGCTAGATGCTGATGGTGTAATGGATAATGGCTCAGAATATTTAAACGGAAAGCCGAGTTCCGGTTGTGTTTGTTGTATTCATTTTCGGCCAACTATCCTTGAGAAATTTATAAATACACCTCTTCTATCCTAGATAGAGGTTAATTAGTTCAATTTGTATCACTAAACCATTATTTCTACAAAGAAAAAGAAGAATTCTTACAATCTAAAAATATTTTTCTGGCTTTAAATAACCTGCAAAGCCAGAAAAATAAAAATAAAATAAACCATAAAAATTGAATCAATCAATAAGTTTTGTTGTTGTATTGACCTCTTTTATTGGTTTGACTTTTTTCTTTCCGTGTATTTTGCTGCGTGACATCATCGTACACTTTACGATAAAAAACCTGCCTACCAAAATACATTTTATCAATAAAACCACTGAAAAAACAACAACCTTGACGCTAAACATTATCACAACTTAACATTATATACGTTTCATTGAATATAGTGTCTAAAGTCATTTTGCATTTATAAATTTTATAAAAATGTAAATTTCTAAATAAATTATTTGGAATGTAGCTTTTTTTGTTTCCATAACCTTTTAGATTGTAGTATTGGTAACCTTAAGTGGGAGGAGTTTAAAATCTATCCGTAAAAAAAAATTCTTTTTAAAGACTTTTAAGTGGTCTTAAATTTTTGATCAGGAGTGTATTAACCTGTTTTTTTGTCATATTTCGTTTCTTCTTTTCTATTTAATAAAACTATAATATAACACAACCTAAAATCTACAAGACAAAATATTGATGAATCTATAACCAGTTCAAAATACTTGTATACTACTGAAATTAATGCAACTGATATTTTTATATTAGGTGTCGTGAAGCACAGGCTACTCGGCTCTGAATATTAAGAATTTAGCAGTAGATGATGCCTGGTAGTCTGATCTGCTGTGATTGTCATCGTCTTTGGTTTTGTTTTCACTGATACTGTTTTATACATTTAGTGGTGTGGCCAAGTGATACAGTTATTTCATACTTCCTATTTTATTTCTAGCGTGTATCAGAGTAAAGTAAACTGAATAACCTTTAAGATTTTAATGATTATTTATCGAAAACAATTCAACTCTTGCACATATGTGAGGTTCAGTCATCACTTTTTTAGAGTAGTGTATCTCAAGAATCTATACTGTCAGTAAACTGCCTGCACACAGTTAGATCAGAAGATATACAAAAATAGAAAGTGTTATAAGATCAGAAGATATACAAAAATAGAAAGTGTTATAAGGAAAAGGTGTGTTTTCTTCCTGGAATGATTCAATCTATACAGCGAGGCAATTCTGAGAGAACTAGAAATCCTACCAGAATTCATTACTGGTGGCCATAACCTTAACAACATAACGTATGCAGATGACAAATGTTGATAGTAGACACAAAAAAGAAAGCTACAAAAACCCCTACACAGAATGTAGTGAAAGAAAGCAAGAAGAAATGATTAAACATAAATTGCAAAAAGACAGAATTCATTGGTGTTAGCAAAAGGCTGAGCCCAAAGTCCAAACTGAAAATATCAAAATCAATCAAGTGCAGAATTTTAAATATCTGGGAAATATTTTAACAGTAGACAGGAAGTATGACACCAAAATCTGAGGGCGCATTGGGACAGTGAAAGTTGCCTTCCAAAAGCTAAGCAAAGTATTAAAAAACAGAAAAAATTATTAGAAACAAAGAAAAGTGTACAGAACTCTTACATATTATCTACCTTCCTATATGCCAGTGAATGCTGAACAATTTCCTCACAGATGAAGAAAAGACTTAAAGCAACAGAAATGCAGTCCTTCAGAATGATGCTGAGGATAGCATGGACCGAATATGAGAGCCACAAAGAAGCTTTAGAGAAAAGTAATGCAAAAGGGAAACTATTGGTTAACAATTGAGGTTTCTGGTGTACATAATGAAGAAAGACAGCTTGGAAAATCTGATACCCACGGGACAAAGTAAAAAAAATGTCTGACATTCTTCTTGAGCTTGAGTAAATGGGTGGCGGAATAGGGTTAAGAAGAAATAATATAATTGTAAAGATTAAGAGCTACATAAGTCAGGAAGTTGAGGAGATACATGATCAACTACGTTCTGAATGAACACGGCACATAAAGAAAAAGAATTCGAAGGGGAGACCAATATGATTGCCTTCACCACAATAGATTTTTTTTAAGCAAACATGATACTTGATTTAACCTTGCTAATGATAAGTTGATAATGGAAGCACTTCCCGATATATTCTAATAAACTGCGTCTGTCTTCTTCCGGGATGAGTTGATCTATTATTATTACACAAACGTGTTAGGCATCCGGTTTCGAGTCCTAGTCAAAGTTAGGATTAAACATACACGTCACACGTTATTTCTACGAGAGTTTCTTTTCAAGATTGTTTCCAGCAACCAAATTAACTTTATAATCGTTCGTTTCGTTTATTTATTTACCTGTCTATTTATTCATATTTATTCGATGAATTTTCATAAGATTTGAGCAGTTTAAATTTTCTCCTCGAATGTTTCCGACAGGCAGCTGGAAAATTTTAATTAAATTGATCTGAACTAATTATCATTTACGGCTTATTTCTTCCAATCTAAATGCTTAATTTAAATACAATATTTTCACTCGCACAAGAAAATAATTTTAAATCATCAAAAAAAATAAAATATACGGTTAGCAGTAAAAAACCAATTCTGCTCGTTTTAATTTCACTATGGCTGTATTAGATTATAAACACATTTAAATTCGAAATTATTATTAAAGCAACTCGGTATTAATTTGTCATAAATTTACTGAAATGTATTTGCCATCGTGAAATTATCACAAATGGTAAGCTCCATTTTGTACTGAACCCAAGGTTTACAAATACATGTGTTGCTGTTTCTACCTTGATACAGTTGATACGAAATACACGCATAGAACGCGGCTGCCTCATCTAGACTCGTGTTTCTTCTGTATATCTAGAGATTCTTCATAAAATCCAAAAAATCTGCAATGTTATCTATCCATACCTGGCATCTCGGCTTCAATCACTTTCCAACCGTCGCAATGTAGTTTCCCTGTGCCTTTTCTTTAAATACTTTCATGGTAATTGTACTGACGAGCTTTCCTCTATGGTACCTAGACTTTATGAATTTAGGCGGAGTACTAGATTTGCGGTAACTCCTTATTATTTTACTGTTGAAATTGATAGATACAATTGTAAGTTCTATGCTAGCAGCTCCTTCTTGCTTTACAGACAATCTTTACCTTTAAAAATTAAAATGCAATGTCAGTTGCTTTCTTAGTTCAATTACATTTATTATTCTCTCTCCTTAATAATATTTTTTTTGTTTTTTCATATTCTTTCAGACTCAGTATTCTCCTGCATCTTATTGGCTCTATTTCCTTGACTGGGGTGAAAAGATTAAAAAAAAAATTTGTGTCGATGGAAATTTTTCATTTATAATATAAGTTTTCAGCTATTAATCAAATATTGTTATATACTACTGTCGTGTTTGTTATATACTACTGCTGTTGCTGCTGGAACAACAAACACCTTGACAGATAAGCGATAACACCCAACATATAAAAGTATTAACATATTTTTTATTCTCTTCGGTGATCGTTGTGTGTAGAGAAGTGATCAGAGGTAAGTACGGACGCAAACATGGGAGTCGATCAATAGATTCGTCTTCCGATCTCAACTGCTGACTAACTACTGCAAACTCACCTGTCTTCCCATCTATATATAGGCCGAATCTCATTTTGCACAGGTCATGTTTCAGGCACATTGTTTACAATAACAATTTCGAGGTTTACATTATCTGAGCTTGGCTACGCTAGTTATCAAAACACGAAACACGATTACATTTCTTCAATGAAATAATATTTATTTTACTATAAATACATTTTTGTCATCCTCTGCCCTGGGAAATTTTGCTCGTCACCCAGCGTCCACATTCTTTAACTTTTCATAACCATGTTTTTGTTCTTTCTAATCATCTTGCCTATTTTTCTGTTTCATAACACCTCTTCAATTATACACCAGATCAGGTAATATATAACAATATAATTCAAATAAACGCTATAGAATGTTTCTATAAATTGAATATTTTATGTCATCTTGATCTTGCCAGTGTCTTCTATGATATATTTTCCATCCTTCTTTGGGCTTACGGTCATATCACGTTGAATACACCGGTTCTCACTCGATCACCGAAGTTAAGCAACGTTGAGCCTGGTCAGTACTGAGATGGGTGACCGCTTGAGACTACCCGGTACTGTAAGCGTTTATTGACGGATGTGCGTTGTGATGCAGTGGATATCAACTCGGAAAGAGAAATCGGTGGGCCGAGTTCGAATTCCAGTTGAACATTTTGCATTCACTTAAGCACTGATACCCTTGGGAAAGGTAATAATCTGTCCCTTCCCTCCAGTTATGGGTTAAATAACAAGGGTAGGACTTTGAGACCCTGCTCTTAAAAACAAATCCCAATGAATCTTGATACTCGAAATGAAAAATGTTGTAAAAATAAAAAATAACCTTACCCAAAGATCACTGGTTGTGACCTTAAATGATCTCATAAGGATTGATAGGTCGTTAAACCTCGAAACAAACAAACCATCCTTCTTTGATCAGACCCAGATCCTCTATTGTCGCTAGTATTGTTATAGCCTTCATTTTCCCTCGTTCTATAAATTTCTGTTTCTAGATATTTGTGGTTTACCCCACTTGACTTTGCTAAAAAAAAGTTTTTTTCTAAAAACGCCTCAAGGGGGCGCTCCTTACCAATAAAAAAGCGTATATAATTATTCCTGTTCTTTTTTCTCTTTTACAACTTCTGTCTTAAAGATGTAGTCACACGTGGGGAAAAAAGCACGTTCATTTTCATTGTTTTACTTTCCTCTTTCGACTTCTTGTACACTTTCTCACACGTGTCTATCACAGAGGCATGCACAAATTTTACACAATCCAAAAGACATTCTCTAGTTTAAATGTTTTCTATGTATTTAGTCTTTAAATGTTTTCTTCTTTTATTATAATTGTAATTCCTTCTATCAATACATGAAATTTGTTGTCGTTTGTTTTATATTGCTTTTGTCATTCATTTTTATTTGGACTCACATTGAGTCCGCCAATATTGCTATGGGATAAATGTTCCAGGAATCCGTAAATCCAAATGTAAATTCATTACAGCAATATTATGATGATTAATATTTACCCAAACATACAATCAATATACAACATTCTTTCCTCTTAATAATCACATAAAGATTTTGACAATAAAACTTTGTTTTGATTAGGTTTGGGTCATTTTTTCAACATATATTCACATTTTTAGATACTCCTTGGTGGTACCTACTGAATGAAGATATGCTTTGTGGTGAATGTAAAATAAAATAAAATAATAAAATAAAAAATAATTAAAATTAAAATAACGCATTTGCTTTCCTTTAAACCTCTCTCTCTTTTTCTTTCTCTCTCTCTCACTCTCTCTCTCTCTCTCTTTGTGTCTGTCTCCCTCACACACACACATACATACATACATACATGCACACATACACAAGCGCATTCTTATTATAGCTAGGTTTATGTTTTTTTTTTTCCTTTTGTCATATCTAATTCCTTCGTTAATTCCTTCGTCATTGTCGTTTTTTTATATATTTATTGTTTCCAGTCACACATAAACATATCATGCTTACGGCCACATCACGTTGAAACACAGGTACCCGTACGAACACTGAAGTTAAGCAACGTCGATTTGGGTCAGTACCTAGATGGGTGATTACTTGGAAATACCAGGTGCTGTAAGTGTATAATGAGCTTACGGACATATCACATTAAGAAAATCGCTTTCCGTACGATCACCAAAGTTAAGCAACGTTGAGCTTGGTCAGTATCTAGATAGGTGACTGCTTGGATATACCAAGTGCTGTAAGTTTGGATATGAGGGTGGTCTAATGAGCTTGCGGCCATATCCCGTTGAAAAATCACTTCCCGCACGATCACCGAAGTTAAGCAACGTCAAGACTAGTCAGTACCTCGTCGGTTAACCGCTGGTCTTTGATGAGTTGTGAGTTCAATACTTGGCTACGGCAGTGGTGAACAAATAACTTAGAGAGTTGAGTTAAAGGGAGATAACTAAAACAATCAGAAGTAGCGTGGCTAATGGAACGAGAACAACATACCCCAATGATCGAAAAAAAGAGTTCTGTTCAAAATTCCAATCTCCTGGAGAAAGCCGTAGCGCATAACGGTCGAAATGCCGTGAATATGTCAATAAAGATGAGGACAACACTCAAAACAATGTAAATAATATAAATACTACCCTATCTCAGAAGTACAGACATACTCATAGAAGTATGAATATGCTTCTAAAAAAACCAAAATCATACATACCAACAATACCGCAATATATTCATATTTGGACAGTCTTTTCTGCAGTTTTTACGAGGGTGTTACTTTCGGTGGGGACAGGCATGAGCAAACGATTAGACATGTTCTTTGCTTTTTGTCCTTCATTGCTTTGTAATGCCCCATGGCCTTAAGTTTTTGATCAGTTTAGATAGGCATGCCCCAGTGAACAGTAGCTTCATCGTTTTCACTTACTGAATATGCTTCATATTCATAGTATTTATATTTGTCTTTGATGCTATTGAGAATAACCATTACCCAGCGGCTATATGCTGTTTCATTGTTGTATCTTTGCACGTATTCTCTTCAGGAAAATTCTGAGAATCGAAAGACTATATTACTTACTGTATCTTGCATTTATTGGAGATTTATTTGCTATTTTCTTACAAGAACTTATTTTGGTAATAATTCAATATACTTTGTGAGGTAATTGATATCAGAATGAGAAATCAGAGAGCCTAGTTTGAATTCCAATTGAATTCATTTCGTTCACTTACTCACAAATACACTTGGGAAAGGTATTAATCCATCTAGCTATGAGTTGAATAGCAGGACAGATCAAATTCTGAAACCTGTATAGCACATAAAGTGATGGCAACCTTCTGCCTAGTCAGTCATATCTCAAAAGTGACATGATTGCTCAAGCAGATATCATGTATGGCAATTAACTGAATGGTCTTAAGCAGTAAAATTAACCCTTCCTATCTCAGATTTTAGACCGTGTGCTTTAGTCATTGGCTTGTTTTGTATTTATTATTACCTTAATTACCAATATTGTATTCAGTCAATTTTTTCTGTTTTGTCTGTCTGTCTCTCTGTCTGTCTGTGGTCAAAATATCTCAAGACCTGCTGGATGAATTCGGATAAAGCTTTCAGGGATGATTGGCCTCATGACTGGCACGAACGGATTCAATTTTCGGTATGATCCAGAACGAGATAAAGTGTCTAAGTTATTTTTTTCGGTTTTTTCACTTAAATTATTTTGCACGTTTCACATGCCAAATACTGAATTACTTCTCCAAGATTGCTTTACGTCATTGAATTTTCTTAACGCACTATTTTCCCACGAAAATATTATGATGTATGCTATAAATTTTACATGTATTATCCAAAAATAAAAAAATACAGAAAAAATGAGTCAAAATAAAACTTTGAAACTAAAAAGTTAAAACGTACTCTTCCACAATTTTTGTAGCTTAATTTTTAACACATTATTTACTTATTTTACTATATATATATATATATATATAATCAAATGTGTTTTTATTTAAAATTAATATAGTTTACATTTCTACACAGAAATGTCTGTTTCTAGATTTTATCTCGTCATCAGGCAATGTTAGCTTATTGTTGTGAAAATGATTTTCATTTGAATATAAGAAACAATACATTTGTTATTTATGGATGTGGGAAGACAGAAAAAGTTGATGTGTGTGTTCAATTTAAATAATAAGAATGAAGATCCACTTTAAATTTGAAAATATAGGTTATATTTTTTGGGAATACATGACTTCTTCTTTCAATATTAACAGGAAGAATGTCAGTCGGTCAAAACACCTGTATTGACTGCATTTCCGTTGATGTATCCATTATTGTTACAAGATTATTGTCTTAGTTTTCTCTGTGTCTCAATATTTTCTAAAATAAAAAAGAAAGAAAACATTTTATTTTTTTATCTCACTTCAAGGGACCTTTGTGTGTAAATAAACTGCTTTTATTTCGACTTAGAATGCATTTTATTCTAATTTTTCATAAACTATTAATTTGTAAAAAAATTTAATCTTTATTTAATTATTAAAAATTTTAATATTCATTTTATTATTATCTATCTATCATATTATTATTAAAATCATAATACAAAATTTTAATATTTATTTAATTATTATTATTTCGTAATAAAAACAGCAAATTATTAGATATGTGTAAGTTAACTGATATTTTTTATTAAGAAGAATCTTTTTACCATATTCTACGATGAACATTTTGCAATGTTTACGTATGACATTTATTTCATTACATTTATTTAATAAATTTTTATTCTTAAGAAATTTAATACTATATAGTTTTTCATATAGACACAAGTGGCATAGATCGTTTAAAGACTTACATATTTTAAAATTTTCCAGTTTAATGTGTAAGGTTATTTTTTGTTTGTTTCTTTATCCAACAACTATAGGTAAACGTGAAAAATGCTTATCAGATATGAAAATAAAATTCAACTAAAAATTAACTATCATCTTAGAAAATAAGCACCGTTAGCTATCATTAATTTTAATAAACTCTAATTTTTTCGTGAAGACAAAAATATTATTTTGAATTTAAAAAAGTCATTAAAATGATAATAAATGAGACATTAGCGATAATACAAGATATTCTGTATGACTTCGGATAATAAATTTTAGGGGTGACTTGTGAAGAATCTTAATTCTGAAGTTAATAATTAAATAAGCTCATAGCCAGTTCTACGCCAATAAATATCCGTAAAATTTTCCCTATAACATCGTTAATTATTTGATATGAACAACCTAACAAAATATCTCAATGACAACCATAAATAAGAACGCTAGTCGTTATTTTAAGATGTAAGGATGTGCAAATAAAAAAGATTTGAAATTCAAATTGAAACAGCCGTTAAACACATCCATTTCCCTTCTTTCTTTGATGTTCTCATTGAAACCAAGTAGCGTATCTGATATGCATTTTGTCTTTGATACATCCTTTGACTTCACAAAGGAATAGTCCATTATTTATGAAATATTAAACACTTCTGGATTTCTTTTTTTTTCTTTTTTTACTGAAACCAAGTAACATTTCTAATAAGTATGTTTGCCGCTAGCACAATTATTATCTAATTATCATATAATAGTTCTGCTTGTTCCTTTCTTAGTTAGTTACTTAGTTCCTCCGTCCGTTACATCACTGAAGAAAGATAACACACTTACTCTCTACACGAGCTTTTCCTTTCCCTCTATCTTTTTATAATCTATAAACGCTACTCTCCTCAACCTTTCTCTCACCTTTGCCAAACGGAAGGGTAGTAAAGAGTGAGAGAGTAAGAGAAAAGAGCCTATAGCATTACCGTAGCAGTAGCAGCTTAAGCTGGTGATTGTAGCAGTAATTGTGTGTGTATATATGTGTGTACTGTACAATATAGTAAAAATAGCTAGGTTTGTTGTCGTATCCCGCGAAATAATAACGAAATTTCTGGCCTCTACACCCTTGGCCATCACTCAGTTGGTCTTTTCTGTTTACAATGGACTCAGGAGCCATGATTTTTCAGTAATAAAAAAAACATTTTCTCTTTCAAAATCTCTTTCTTTTTAAATTTGGTAACTAAGGAAGGACCAAGCAGAAATATTATATGATGATGATTATGGTCAGAAATAATTCTAATAATTTCGAATTGATCACTTTCTTACTTTTAAAAGTTTTGTCTCAAAGAAAAGGTTTCCAATGTGAGTAAATGAAAAAGAAGTGATGAGCGATTATGAAGAAGTAAAATAAAATAAAAATTCAACCTTGCAGTCGACCCTCTCGTCAATGGCCAGATGGTCGTTGAAGACGTTACTATCGTTTGTAGTATGACAAAGTAACATTTTTCCAGGAAATCATAATTATCCTTCCGTGGAAATTCCACGGGTTCCGCTAGTTATTCTTATTCTTATTTCCATTGATTTCATTCCATTCTATGTAAAACCAGGAATCTAAGATCACAGATGGCATCATGATATTTTCTATGTAAAAAAAAGCAAAACACAAGAAAAATAAAATAATCTAAAAATACCTTTTTACAGAGATCATTCATAAGGTATGAACTGTGTTTGTGGAAACTTTTTTTATTTTTTATTTTTTTGTATTTCTTTAAGAAATGGGCCTACAATGACTCTACCAGTAATTTTTCAAACCATTGTTACAGCTCATCCGGAATTCAGATTATGAGCGTAGGTAAAATAATATTTACAATTAGAAATTTGCATCAGAATTTGTTTCACGTGAACAAGTAGCTTAATAAGCGCTGATTAGTCGGTTCGAGACCACACATTTTGGGAATCCAGCGTTACTGGAATTTAAATTTTCCACCGCCAGAATTTTCCCCAGTTACAACACATGATGAACACACTATTTGAACTAAGGCGCCTCCCAAAAATCACCAGTAGGAAAAGACACCGCAAGCAGATGAAGATTCGTACCTAAGAGGAAAATTCTCTGCAACCGATATACGCATAAGAAAAATTATAAAAACTTCTTACTTAACATCAAGCAACTTGAAGAAATGCCAAAACTCTACCAATCCTAAATTTCACTTTCCTAGTAAGAAAGGAATTCTACAAGTCAAATGTATTAGTATTTAGTACAAGCAAGAAGCAAACGAATTTACCCGTAGACAAACTCAGAAAATAACACAAAAACACAATTCAGTCTACATTACATTCAAAGGTAGAGAACTCTTAATTTTTTATAATTTTGCATAGCAATCTTTTTGAAACCGATATTCTAAATAAAAACATTATTGCAGGAATTTTGAACATTTCACCATTGAACTCTAATTCTGCACAGACAATCTTGACACACAATTGCATATCATATTTGTATAAAATTCTTTTACTAGTACAAAAATAATTTTGTTTGTGGAGTTAATTCACACGCAAAATTTACTAATCAAAAATCTTTCTGATTTAAAACAAAAATATTAATATCACATACAACTCCGAAACAAAAATATTAATATCACATACAACTCTATGGACCCAACCCCAACTTGAATTATTGATGACTTCATGTATCACAGCTTTTAGATTTCCACTTCAAGTTCCTTGTATTTTCATAGTTTTTAGAAGATCATCAAATATACAATACAACCTGCAGAGACTTCAATATAAATGCACATTCTGTTTTTGTCGTCTTTTTATCACGATCTCTGAGCGATTACCTCTGATTTTTCTGTTTGTCTGTACTGCGAAGTTCCATAAAAAGGTCACAGGTTTTATCTCTGTAACTGTGTCTAGCCGATGTGCATACCTGATTATTGCAGTTTTCTTCTCGTAAAAGTTGCATTATCAATATTATTATTTTTTTATTATTATTTGTCACACAGTGTAAGTTTTTAGATACTCAAATATATTGAGTTATATGTCAAGCTACAACAAAGACCTCACAGACGACACTTACTTTAAAAGATGCGCCTTAAAAAGTTCCCTAAAAAGAGATTATTTTCGGATGACTCCAAGTTGGTATGGCATTCGTACCTTGTCAAGGAAGTCCCAAAGTTTTAATGGGATTGATCCTAATGCGCCAATCACTTCTGAAATCACCTTAACATTCCCTTCTTGCGTTCCAAACAATCTTGCCATATTAACTTTCAAATCCAATTAGTTTGTAATTTTCTCAAACCACTAGATTGCTATATTTGTGTCATTTGGTATGGCAATATCAATATTTTTACTAGTTTTCATGCCGAATTCCGCCACATATTGGCGCTATATCTTCTTCAGAAAAATAACCTTTTCTTTATTTAGATAAGTTAAGTTAAATACGTGCAGAATTGTATATATGTACACAGTATTCATTTTCAAGCCCGACACCTCCAATCGTAGAGTGGAGGCTGAGGACGGAAAAAACAGATTTAGTTTTACAGAAAGCTTGGCGGTATCCATCTCCTCTCCAAGTTCTTGACTAACAGCCGAATACCATGGAATATGATATGTAGGATGCCCTTGGTCAGTAAGCTTCCAAGTTTTATATTCACAGTTATCTTTATCCAACACCGGTTATCATACAAGGCTATAGAACCAAATCAACCCTGATATTTTTCCCATATTTGGCAGGGAGAAGAGACGGATTCATACCTTTCCCAAGGCTACTACTACACCGTTTTGCTGCCTTTAAACAACTTCATTTAGTAACCCTCTACCATACAGCGATATAACAATCAATCAAAGAAAGCAACCTGCTTTTAGTAAAATACAAACAAATTAAATCTTTTCCTCCTAATTACACGCAATGGAAAATACTTTTATGTCTTCGGTTTTTACTTTTTTAATCTTTTTTTATCATTCGACACCCTCGCAATTCAACCAACAGTTTTTAATTTATTTTCTGTTAGTGTATCACTACCAATGTTGTAAGCTGAGGCTGTAAGCGACTTTAATGAAGACGTTAGAGGCCTTTCGTAGATACTTGATTGAAGAGAAACTAATAATTTGTTTTACCAATTGGAATTTCAAAAACGTAATGATTGTTATCTTAGTATAATATCGTTTAGACGCCATATTAGTTTATCGTGCGCATGTTTTGATACTGGTAATGCGGACGGTGGAGTAATGGATTGTGACTCAGGAATCGGAAATGCCGACTTCGAATTCCAGTTGAATTTGTTACATTCACTTTTTGGGAAAGGTATGATATATCCCTTCTCCCTCCAGTTATGGGTTAATTATTGAGATCTGGTTGTTATTGTCATTTTGAATTTCTCTTAAGATAGAAAAAAACATAAAAGTCACAGAAACCCATCCTTCCAAAATACATCAAATATAATCAATAAACAAAATACTGATGAAGTGTAGGAATGCCAAGAAGCTGATATTAACATGTAAAATAATATATTCAGGAAGTAAGCATTTATATTTATATTTATATAATTATTTAATATTTAATATTTAATATTAATATGTAATATTAATATTAATATGTAATATTAATATTACATGAAAATTACATGAATATTACATGAATATTACATGAATACATATATTAATATTAATATTAATATGTAATATTAATATGTAATATTAATATTAATATTAATATGTAATATTTAATATTTAACATGTAAAATATTCAGGAAGTAAGCATTTATACAATATATGGTTTTATGTTGTGGTGCAGTGGATATCAACTCAGAATGAGAAATCAAAAAGCCTAGTTTGAATTCCAATTGAATTCATTTCATTCACTTACGCACAAATACCCTTAGGAAAGGTATTAGTCCATCTCTTCTCCCTCCAGCAATGAGTTGAATAACAGAACTGCTTGGGTTCTATAGCTTTGGTTAGTAATCAGTCAACTGCAGAAAGAAATGGCAACCTACTATGGGAAAATCTTCAGTCTAGTCAATAATGAATCAAAAGAGACATGATCGCCCAAGTATGTATCACGTATGGCACTAAACTAACTGATATGGATAAAAGGACTGAATAGCAGGACAGATTGGGTTCTATGGCCTTGGTTGGCAACCAGTCTACCGACCATTTTCTAGCGTCTTTAGTGATATTGCGAATACACGAGTTTCACTTGAGATCTGGAGTGAACCAAAAGACGTTGGAGGCAAGGGACTCCATTCATCAGTGGCTGGAGAAAAATTTAGGGTTTGCTACGTAATTATTAAATGTTACTGGCTAGGTTTGCGTGGGCGGGTATTGAACGTTACCGGCCAATCTTTTTTAAGTTGAATTATGAAGGCTAGGTCAGAGAAGAGATCAGATGCCAGCCTTTGGTTAACTAGATTTTGAGAGATATACCTATAAACCATGTTACACATAGTTCTTATTTGCCATTAACATTATTGATCTTCATAATCAACCTAATTGAATTAATTTTTAGCAAGAAAGGAAATTCAAAGATATTCATCAATAAATTTTGATATTATTAATAAAAAGAAAAAACTTCGTTAGAAACAAATAAAAGAACACTGAACAGTTGAGTCGCCTCAAAGATAAAAAGTAGCCATGAAGCTAAACAAGATGCAGAAGATAGTATGGACTGAATGTGAACAACGACGAACTTCTAGTGAACATGGAAACAAAAAAGAAAAATATACTTAACATAAAAAAGAAACGGTTGAAATTTCTAGCGTACATAATGAGGAAAGAGGGCTTGGAAAATTTGATACTTACAGGACAGAGTGAAGACAAGAGGGACAGAGGAAAACAAGTCATGCCATATTTAGTGAATGGATGATGGAACAAGGTTTAAGAGAAATAAGAAAAAGATATTGAAATTGTGGCGAGCCATGATCGACAACGTCCTGAGGAGACACAGCACAAGAAGTAGAATATTACAACAAAGGACCATTTTTCGAAAATTCGAAAATAATTTGAAGAAGCACGCAATGGTAGTATTTCATTTTTGGTCTGATCTGAGTCTTGTAAAAATAGAAAGTATCTGAATAACCAGATACTTTCTGGGGCGGTACAAGGAACTGGCCATTTTCCCAGTATCGTTTGTGATAGTACGAATATACGTGTCTCACTTGAGATCTGGGGTGAATTTGACTCCCAACAGACACTGGAGTTAGGGAGTCTCATTGAAAAAACAACAATCCATATAGTTCTTGTTCGTCATTTTTATTATTATTATTATTATTATTATTATTATTATTATTATTATTTTATGTGCCACGACCATTTAGGACGTTGGAGGCCAAAGCCCTCCACAATTTCCTGATTGCCATAACTCTTAATAAATGTTGTCTTTTAAGATATTTTTTCTGTCTGTGCTGCATATCCACACGATTCGAATAGTTTTAGGGTAATTTTGACTTTTTTTTATCTCCGCTAAAAATTGTTCCCTCATTAATTTATTGAAACTGGCTAGGTACGGGATACATTGTTTTCCTTTATCCGTCTTGCCTTCAATTTTTCCTGTGAGGATCAATTTTTCTAAGCAAACTTTCTTATTGTATGTCCTAGAAATTTAAAGTACATTTCCCTGATGTTAAATATAAGTGTCCTTTTAGTTTCCATTTTCCCTGAAAATTTTGTCAATGCTTACAAACTCTGTCCACGGAAGATTCTCTGTTGCCTCAAGTCATGTCTTCATCTTCTTATGACAGTTAGGTCTGAGGAGAGATCAGCTGCCAGGCTTTGTAATGATACTGGATTGAATTTGGAAGTATAGACTGATACAAACCAGTCTTTCCCTAATTGAGTTGCGACAGATCTGAGGAAAAATCAGCCACTAGGCCCTGATATGCTACTAGCTTGAATTTGAAAGTATTGAATGATGCAAGCCATCCTTTTCCCAATTGAGTTGCGACAGTTAAGTCTGAGAAGAGATCAACTATCGGGTTCTGATTTGATACTAGCTTGAATTTGAGGTATTGAATAATACAAGCAACTCTTTTCTCAGTTGAGTTGTGACAGATCTGAGGAGAGATCAGCTACCAGGTTCTGATATGATATTGGCGCAAATTTGGAGGTATTGAATGATACAAGCCAGTCTTTTCCCAATTGAGTTGTAACAGGTCTGAGGGGAGATCAGCTACCAGGTTCCGATATGATACTAGTATAAATTTGTATTAAATGATACACGGCAGTCTTTCCCCGTTTAGTCCTTAAAATCGGCTTCGGAAAGTCTTGTTTTTACCTGTTATAGAACAATAATCTCTGGCCTTCTGGAAATACGTAATTATTACATTTTCAATCCTTTCCACGCTCTTCCTGGTTGAATCTGTTCGCATTTGCCCTTGGTTACCTTATTGGGAGCGTGTACCTTTCTACACCTGGCGCCTTAAATCGACACGCAATGGTATCATGAGCTCCGTGTTATTTAGCATTACACCGGTTCCATTTACTCGAAGATCGGTGGAATATTTACGCCGTTAGCAATCCAGACATTCCATTTTGATGCAATGGATCCGCATTCTTTTGACACTTATAAAACTCCCAGCGTATCAGCATTGAGTCTCCATCAACAACCCGAGATCATTAACAGCATCCGACCTGTTGATGTTTTTATTTCACAAGATTTATAGTAGATATAATATAGTAGATATATGTAGATATATATAGTATATATAGTATATATATATAGTAGATATATGTAGATATATATAGTAGATATAGTATATATATATAGTAGATATATGTAGATATATATAGTATATATAGTATATATATATAGTAGATATATGTAGATATAATATAGTAGATATATGTAGATATATATAGTATATATAGTATATATATATAGTAGATATATGTAGATATATATAGTAGATATAGTATATATATATAGTAGATATATGTAGATATATATAGTATATATAGTATATATATATAGTAGATATATGTAGATATAATATAGTAGATATATGTAGATATATATAGTATATATAGTATATATATATAGTAGATATATGTAGATATATATAGTATATATAGTATATATATATAGTAGATATATGTAGATATAATATAGTAGATATATGTAGATATATATAGTATATATAGTATATATATATAGTAGATATATGTAGATATATATAGTAGATATATGTAGTAGGCGGAGACATCTCCCAGTTGTTTGTGATTAGGTAACAATAGTGTAGCGTCTCAATCTCTAAGGAATTTGTATTGTGAATCGGGTGATTAACCATAATCATTTGTGTTTAGAATAGGTCGCACCATTTTAACATTTTAAACATATTAACGTAGTAGCAGTCGTGATGGTTTGTTTGTTATTTGTTTGTTTGAATTTTTCTTTTTTTGGGTGGGATTACAGTAAGGTTTACTCTGCATGAGGCCCGGAAGCCATTCGAGGTAGAGGGTTACGTTAGGAGGTAGTTTGTACGGATATGAGAGGAAAGAAACGGTTAACACAGGACTTGAACAGGCTAAGATTGTAGCGATTGGGCAAATATTCACTTGGGAGCCAGCACCACAAAGCGGCGGATCGCGGGAGGAAATTATTTGAGTAGAACTTACTTCTCACCAATGGAATACAGGGGAAATGTAGGTGTTTTGCTACAATAGTAATTGTAATATAAAAGTTTCCAGTATTTACATTATTCGGACTATTGTCCTCATCTTTCTTGCCATTTGTACGACGTTTCAACCGTTGTACGCTCCGGCCTTCTTCAGGTGCTAGGAATTTCGAACTGAACACTTTATTACAATTACTGGGGTATATGAACTCCATTCCTTGCCTAATTCCTCTTCTGGAAGTCATGAATTATCTCCCTCTAACTCTGTAAGTTACTAGTTCACCATTGCTGTAGCCTGCTATTGAACTCACAACTGTTTGGTTCAAGTCACAGGAACTAACCAACCTCTATATCCACTGAATTTATTTTACTTATAAACCTAATGTCCAGTCATCCTTTTTTTATCAGAGCTCATATTGCAAGTTTTTGCAAAATGAGCAAAAATATTGATATGTTCTCCTTCCTAAACTTTCGATTGAAATGATATGGAATACCAACATCTTGATTATATCATTATTTTCATTTCGAATTACATAAAATAAACGGAGGATTCAATTGTAATGGTAGTAGTAATATTAACCATTTCCCTCCAAGAAAACATTTGGCATTCATTGACCAAGTAGCCAGTAACTCTTTCGGTTGAAATTCATAAAATCATTCTTTTAAAACAGATTTTTCAAGTCCAGTAGCTGTCATAACTCTTTCTAGTGTTGATGGGGAGGGGGCTTCTTTCTAACCTTTTATTCGAAGTGGTGTGGAATGTTAACATCTTGATTATTGTTGTTATTTTCTCATCGAGTTACATGTAGTCCTCAAGTGATGTGGTTTCTCTTATTTGGTGCATATCTTTGTGATTGTCGCTCTTAACACTTTCTCTTCGTATCTCTCCTAAAACCCACTCTGCCATCCACTTGCTCAAAATCATCAAGTATGTCCCAGGCTGCTTTCCCGTCTCTCTTTCTCTCTATCCGTCCCGTGAGTATTAGATTCTCCAAGCTCTCCCACCTCATTACCCATCTTAGAAACTTCAGCTGTCTTTTCCTGATGTTAAGTATAAGTTTCCTTTTCGTTTTCATCTCTTTCAAAACATTGTCTTTGCATGCATGTTCGACCAGTGGTATCCTCAGTATCCTTCTGTAAAACCACATTTCTTTTGCTTTGGGTTTCTCCTTCATCTTTATTGTCCAGTATTCGCTGCCATACACGAGAACATATGTCACAGATATACGATTCGCATTTGATTCCTGGAGCTTTTGTTCGTGACAAGGAGTTTCGTTGGGGGAATGAGCGATCGTCGGGACTCTAGCAAGTTTAGGATCTGCTCGATGATGATGAAATATTTCTAGCTTTGTTTTGTGGGTATTGAATGAGACAAGACAGCCTCTCCCCAACTGAGTTGTGACAGGTAAGGGGAGAGAGCAGCTACCAGGCTCTGATATGATATCAGCTTAAATTTGGAAGTACTAAATGATACAAGCCAGTTTTTTCACAATTGAGTTGTGACAGATCTGAGGAGAGATCAGAATCCAGGCTCTGATATGATAGTAGCTTTATTTGAAGGTATTGAATGATACAAGTCAGTCTTCTCCCAATTGAGATACAAATATACGGGCCAACCGATATATATGCAAGTTGGTGTGATGGGAGGTGTCTATTGACCTTACATTTAAACTCCTGGAGATTGTAGCTGTCGGGGAAGCAGGCATATGGAAGGAAATTCCACAGGCGGGAAGCGCGAGAAAAGAAGCTGTTGGGGTAGAAATTACGGTTACATCTTATCTGTTTCACTGTAAAAGGGTGGGACCTAGTTACTAATCTAGTATCTCATGTAAATTCGTACCTAGGCGGCACCAATGATCTACTTAATTCTACCAGTACAGACCATCACAGCTCGGACGGGCCATGTCGCTTATACAACATGAAATCATGCTCATTTTATTCGCATTTTTTTTGGTAAGGAGGAATTTCCACGTAGACAGCTTTTTCCTAAGCTGTCTACGTTGAATAATTCTTTCCTTTTCAGGCTCCGGAAAGAATTATTCCGCGATCGCTACAATATTCAATTCCGTAGTCAAAAAGATCTTCTATTCTACATATATATATATATATATATATTGTTAAAACAATCTTATTCAATAATCCTCTACCCTGAGGGGCTATCGAGCTTTGTATTGGGTGAAGAACAGTTTTTTTAAATAGTGAGGAAAATGAGGTACCTGTTTCAAAGAAATCTAATCTGAATAAAAGTTTCACTCTCCAAACAACATTAATACATTTCTGTTAAAAGAGAGCGTTATTGATGTTATATGTGTCCTCTGTTCGTCCTTGTATGTAGAACATTCTATTGGTATGTTTTATTGAGTGATGCGGTTTTACGACTTATCAACTATTTTCTGTTTATTTAAAACCAGAAATTATTTTTAGATAGAATATACTTAGATGATAATGATTTACTGATACAAATCATAATAATTAAACTATACCTGGTCGGGAGAAGAAAAGTTGGAGTCGTACCTTTACGAAGGGTATGTGCACGCATGTAAATATAACGACCCGAACTTGAATCGAAACACAGCTCTTAGACTAACAATTCTGTGCCATTGTTCATTACACCACCCGTACATCCAAGTTTACAGAACCTAGTATTTCCAAGCGTTTGCCCATCTAGGTACTAACCAGTTTCGACGTTGCAGAACTTGTTTCAACGTAATATGGACTATTAGTGCTTTTGCCAGCATGTGTATATTCTGGTGCTATTTGGAATATATCTATCATTTTTCTGCTGATATCATTGGGGATTGGAGGATTAGATTTGCGAACAAACACGGAGTCTGTCTATAACATGCATGCATTGACAAGAAAGAGAGTAAGCGTAACATGTGACACATTTCCCGCGCGTGTTCGAGTCCATTGACATGTCAGTACATATCCATTTCATCTGACAGCTTTTGTGACATCAATTTGTTTCGTTGAAATTTAAGCTTTCAGAAACCATGTCACTTCAGTTTCTCTCTGGTTATTCCATTTATGTCTCTTGTTATCGGTTCTTGTCAAGATTGACAAAGGGAGAAAGAGCAATTTGCTATCAATGACTGGAGATATAAAACAGTTGTAGCGGAGTAATTTGCCAAACCAACCAATTTCACACTTCGTGGTTATGATGTTTATATCAATATATCTTATGATAGGACAGGGTGGAAGAAATGGTTTCATGCCTTTTGCAAGTGCGTTAATACAAAGTAAATTGTTACGTCTGTAACCGTTAGTCAACCTGCCCATTTCAGCACACAAAAGTCATATATATATATATATATATATATATATATATATATATATATATATTATGTTTTAGAACATGTACATAATTTCTTCTATATATGTCCTCTTCTCTACAATCATATAGCTGTTTCAGCGTTTGATCTCAAACACATCATCGGGAGAAATAAAGGTTTGGAATCATTCTCTGTTTATATTTGGTTCGTTGTTGTCGTGGGGGTTGGTTGGGGTTATTGGTAATTAAGTTAATGTGTCTCTCGTTTTGACCGTCAGACCCTCGAAGAATCCGGTGTGTAAGTGCGAAATTGATGATTAATGGTATTATCTGTTGGAATGTACATCCTATCGGTCGGGTATATCTGCCGGTTAGAATTTCAAAGAGGGCTTCGTGTTGAGTTGTCATTTTTATGGTTGGCTATCGTTTAATTGGTTGATGTCTGCTGTTAGTGAACCTAATTCATGTATTTACTTTGATCCTGTGTCTAGGTTTTCACTTTGGGGTTTCTTAGATAGACGTGATAGGGGTGGGTTTTTTTTTCTTTTTTTTTTATACGCAATCATAACTCGATGTTTTCTCAGCTGAGCTTGCAGGGATACAAGTTGATTTCATTAATATGGAATTATTCTTCGAATATGCAATGTATTATGAAACTATGCTAATAAAATATAAACCATAAAAATGACCACTCAACACGAAGCCCTCTTTGAAATTCGTTTATTATATAGATTATATGAACACTACTGCTTATTAATTATATAAATTAGATTATCCCGTAGATCAACACAACTGCTTATTGATTATATAAATTAGATTATTCAGTAGATTATCCTATAGATTAGCACGACTGCTTATTGATTACATAAAGTAGATTATCGGGTAGATGAACACGACTGCTTATTGATTATATAAATTAGATTATCCTGTAGATTAACACGACTGCTTATTGACTATATAAAGTAGATACTGTATCCCTAGAAATTCAAAATAAACGAAATAGCAAAACCGATTCTATATCATATTTTCCAACACATGTCCCATCAAAGAGAAACCAGCGTTTTGTTTCTGTTTCATCACGTGATCTCGTAAAAATAATGATTCTTCTTCTTTTCAACTTCTTTTTCTATATCTTAACAGTTACAAACAGCCTGGTGTACTAGTGGCCATTTACTTATACATCACTGACAATCATAAAATACCACTAATACGATAATAGTACACACCATTGCTGTGAACGCAATCATAACTCGATGTTTTCTCAGCTGAGCTTGCATGGATACAAGCTGATTTCATTCATATGGAATTATTATTCGAATATGCAATGTATTATGAAACTATGCTAATAAAATATAAAGTAAAAATGATTTTATAACTTTTATTATCAGTTTATTTGATAAGCTGAATCTTTTCATTTACGTTATTAGTTATCGCACCGAGGCCGAGGTTAGCTTACCTATAAACATCACTCTGAAATTAATGCTTCTTTTTAGAATTGTAGTATAAAAGAACACCAAATTTTTAAGGGTGGTTTTTAGAATTTAAAAGTAGTCTTATACGCGGAAAGCGGATGTGCGTTGTGGTACAGTGGATATCGGCTCGGAACGAGAAACCGGGGAGCCGAGTTCGAATTCCAGTTGAAACCATTGTATTCACTTACGCGCAAATACCCTTGGGAAAAGTATTAATCCGTCTCTTCCCTCCAGTTATGGGTTAAATAACAGGACAGATTGGGTTCTATAGCCTTGGTCGGCTACCAGTCTACTGCAGAAAGCAATGGCAACCTACTGCGGGATAATCTTCTGCCCAGTCAGTCATGTCTCTTGTGACTTGTCTTTGGTGACTAGCAAAAATTTGAATTTTTTTCATTGAGACCCCACTTCACAAAAAAGTGAAAGAGGAATATAAATTGCTTAGTAAAAGACTATTCAACACCCCGTACCATCACCACCCATACCAAGTGAGGGTTAGTTGTATGTTTTCGGTGCTGGAAATCAAAATTCGTAGTCATTTAATGTAGCACCATTGATGTTCTACCATTTACTACCGTCTCAATAGGTAATCTGCCAAGCCTGACAAAGTAAACCTGGCTGCTTCCCTTCAAAACTTTTCAATTGAATGGGGTAGGAAATAGCCCGTAAATTTTGATACCTTCAAAACGAAGCTGTTCTTCTTCAATCACCCTAGCGAAATGTTTCTACCTACAATTAGAAGAGAAGATGCTAGTCTCCTAGAGAGTAACCCACTGCGCCTCCTTGGCCTCACCCTCTCAAGCGACTCCAAATGGATTGACTACATCGAATCTTTAGCTGCATTTACTGCTATATAGAGCCAGGAGGCTTTTTTGTCAGAACCAGTTTTGCACATTAATGAACCCAGTTGGATTTTTTTCTTATATTTTTATTTCTCCTTTTTTCATTATTGTCCTTTTTTTTATTTTCACCATTAGAATTAATTTTTAAACATTTAGATTCAGCTGTCTCCTGACCACAAATGCCTGCATTTTAATTTTCTTCATTCAATTATGTGTCCATATATATAGGAATAATGTGAACAAGTTTTAATTTAACTGAGCAGAGCAGTGCCAATTTCGAAGTTTTGTGAAGGCACCATTATGATGTCCTCACTCGTCAGGGCTTATTTTCAACCTGCTGTTGTGTCCCGGTTTTATTCATTTTATATGGAGCTTGGTTAAATTTAATATTTTTATATGTGAGTGCTTCTACAGATGTTAAATTGCTTTTGATTATCAGTAAACCACTAAAAAAGCAACAATGTTGACACTAAGCATCATATATATATATATATATATATATATATATATATATATATATATATATATATTAAATTTACCATTTGTATCCATATGTGACTAATTTGTCTTTGCTGACTGGGAAAGACTCGAATTCTTTTGACAGATATCCAAAGAAAGTAATGAATCGTGATTAATCCGACAGATTTTATCACTTGAAACGTTATTTTTTTAGTGGATACCCGTATTTAAGTAGATGCTCCGTTTATTTATTAAACAGTATATTTATTTATTTTCGAAATATCATAAAAGAAATTTTGCGCTCTTCTATAAATGTTTTTTAATAAGATTTCTCAAACATTCAGGTTGTTAGAGGAATAGAAATTAATACACTGTTTATTACAAAATCAGTGTTTACTCACAAGTATCCACTAAAAATAAAGTTTAAATTGATAAAATATTGCTGCTAATATAATCTAGTAACACTGGTGTTCACCTGGATATCCTTGTTAAAATACTAAGAAGAATCAGCAATATTATTGGTCCTGATCTGGTGTCTCGGCTTCAGTCGCTTTCTCACCACCGTAAGGCTACCTCCCTGTGTCTTTTCTGTAAATACTTTCAGGGTAATTGTTCGGATAAGCTCTTCATTGTGGTGCTTAAATTTTTTTAAATTTAAGCGCAGTATTAGACTGGCGTAAAACTCTTGTCAACTTACAGATAAGATGGCTATATGTAGCCGTAAATGTTATGCTAACAACTTCTTTTTCTTGCGGTTTCTCGCTTCCGGTTCCATGCTTTCCAGTCAAATTTAATCTTCAAAAATTTAAATGCAATGTCAATCGCTAACTACTTCCCTTCTGATTACTCTTCTTTTGTTTTGCTCTTAATAATGTTTCCGCTGTCTAATTCTTTCCCACCCAGTAACCACTGTCTTTAGTGTCTTGCTTAGAGTAAAACCAATTAATATATATATATATATATATATATATATATATATATATATATATATATATATATATATATAATAACAAGACCGACTCTGTAAGTATCTAAATCCTAAAATTATACGGAAATAAACTTTGAGGACAACAAATAACAGACAGAATCTAACTCCGTTACTGTCCGTCGCTATAAGGCGTTGGACACGAGGGGGAAAAAAAGAAAACTGCGGAATACAGACAATACATACAATACCCCGCAGAAAAGAAAAAAAACCCAAACGGAACCAACCACAAAGAAAGAAAAAGTGCTCGATACAGAACTAACCAAAGTGGAATAACAAAGAGGAAGCAATGTAGAGCAAAGACACGTAAAAAAAATCACAAGATCGCCAAAACCTACCGCGGTTTCACACAACGGCTCGAAAATAGACGAGCCGTTGTGTGAAACCGCGGTAGGTTTTGGCGATCTTGTGATTTTTTTTACGTATATATATAAAGTAAATAATGGATTTGTTTAATCAGGCATTCCTTCTTATTATAAATGTTATATTCGGTAGGTACATGTGTTTCTTATAACACTTTCTTTGTCTATATTTCTGAGGTGAAGTATTGTACTTTATCTGCAATATTCACCGGACAATACTTCAAGTTCATCTCCCATTATCCATACAGTATAAAGAAAGGGATCGTCCGCTGCTTTACAACATCGGTCAAAAGTCATAAGTGACGACTCAGATACATATGAACAAGAAATGGTCGGTATAAGCAGTACCCTACCACATAACAACTACCCGGGGTACATGACAGCAGCTCCAACAAACGTGGATGGAAAGGGCAAAAGAATAACAACACTCAGAAACAGCCTCGGTCTGCCTTTCATGTGTGAAGAGATGATAGCAAATAATAAAAATGTCTGTGATCCGCATAAAATCAAGACGACCTTCGAAAGTGGTTCAAGACTTCGCAGATACTTCTCCAGAGTAAAACCCCCCAATAAAAGAGAACATGACTAAGAACTGTGTGTACGCCATCCCATAGAGCTGCGTTATGAAATATAAAAGAGAAACTGGCCACCCACTTAAAATAAAGCTGCAAGATCACCGCAAGGCCATAACACAAGGAGAAATAGAAAAGTCAGGCGTAGCTGACCACATATGGAGGGGAAAGGAAGATCACCCTTCCCTGTGGAATGAAGTTGAAATAATAGATTGAGAACACCACTGGAAAAAAAAACTTAAGGAATTAGCGCATATGCTGGGACACAAACATTTCCTAAGTTGATCAAGCAAAGAAATTAATACATTTTTTTCTTTTTTATACAGTGATATTAAGCATAGACATCGATGTGTGTTTATGGGTGCGAGTGAAAATTTAGGTAACAATAAAACATACCTGCAAAATTATATGCATGTATAAAGAAAAATGTCAACTCAAGAAAAACGCATAAAAAATTAAAAGAAAACGTTTAACTCAGAATCTTCTATTATTTAAAATAAATGAATACATAATAATTCATCAAATGAAAATAAGATATTAAGAAATAATTAATTTTTTTAAATAAAATTAAATAGATATAAATAAATAAGAAAATAAAACCTTTACTTTTAGAAGGAAGAAAATCTTCTCTCCGGTAGGAATTGGACGTGCGTCCCCTGTTGTAGGAGAAACCAGTTTGCTTCAGTATGCTTTACCAATCAGCAGGGAGACGCAGGTTTGATTCCTACCGCAAAAAAATTAATCTTTATTAAAAATTTCTCTAATAAGCAAGAAGATAGACACCATAAACAAAGTAAAAATTAAAATAGGCGTTTATTTAAACACTATTTAAATTAAAATTTAAGATAGGAGTTTTATTTTTATTATAGTGGGTGGATACACCCACTATAATAAAATAATAAAATAAATAAATATAAATCCTTGAATTAATAAAAACAAATCCGGCATGTTATAGAGGAGTCGACGTTACACATTTCAATGACTAATTCACGAAAGTGAGCAAGTGATGTTTGTTTTGTTTTTTCACGAAATTTCGAAAATAGACAAGCCAAAATGCCACTAAGAGGTGACCCCATCGATAAACCAAATTTCAGTCTGTAAAAATTGTTATCCAAAGTAAAAAAAAAAAAAAAAAAAACATTGATTGGTGATTAAATGGTACATTTTTATAATTATATGTGAGGGAATAGGTAATTTTATTTTTTTATTAGTTAAGTGTGTTTTAGTCAATTTAGACTTACTTCGAAGAAATTTCTCAATGATCTTATCAAGTTATAAACCTGCGAAGCGGATTTTTTCCAATATCTCCATTCCTAAAAGAATTACTGCTTTCCTAAAGATATTTTTAAAATGACAGAAAGAAAGCGATTAACTTCTTAACCTCACGTGATTATAATACATAAAATAAAAATTAATCCCTAACCAAAATAATTTAAATTGGAGTAGTGAATATTTCTTTTATTTGTTTTGTTTTTTGCTTTGTTTTATATATATATATATATATATATATATATATATATATATATATATGTCGGAAATACTATGAACCTTTTTAAAAACGCTTTTACAATCACCTTTCATCCTTCAACAACAAGGACAAATATTTTTGGAGGTTAAAAATCAAAAATAAGACACTTAAAGTTAAATAGAAAATCATCAAGCAGGCTAGGACACCTAGATCGGTAAAAGAACCATGTTTCATTTGTTTACACGAAAAAATGGAAATCATTTAATACATGAGGAGTGACATATTACTAAACCAGAGGCATGAAATCACAGTAAATTGCAAACTCATTAAAGAACTAACCTTACAATCTTGCTAAAATTACTAAATCTAAAGTTCAAATTTCTAAAAACAATAAACCTTTATAGTATTAATCCTAGTCCCACGATATTCACTTCTAACTGTATGATCTCTCTCCTAGTATATTTTTACGTCTTAATTTTTATATAAATTAATTTTTAATTTTTAATTTACTTCACCAATTTATTATATTAGCACTAATGAATTTATATTTTCGTGTGGTTTTTCTAAATATTCTCAGATCTGCACTTTTTAAATAATTCATGTTTGTATATGTGATTTCATCTTTTTTTATAAAAAATACCAAAGATTTCAGATTTATACTATGTAACAAAGAATGTAACAAACTGTAATCCACTTCCGGCCAATTATTTGACATTCGTATTTCTTTTACGTTTTCTACTGTCATCCCCATCACACTTTCTTCCCTCCGTACATTTTCTCACTTCTTCCTTTTTGTTAAACCCATCCGTTGCGTGATACTTATGTGTATCTATCTATATTTCACCTCCTACCTAAATTTGGGTCTCCAACAGCTTCTTTTCTCGCGCTTCCCGCCTGTGGAACACCCTTCCACAAGTCTGCTTTCCCGACAGCTACAATCTCCAGGTGTTTAAATATAGGGTCAATAGACACCTCCTATCACACTAACTCCCAATTATTCTCAGAACACTCTCATCTACCCAACCCTCATTCTCTGTATCCTTACCCGCCTATCACCCACCCTCTAACATTTCCTATATTTAATCATCCTTTCTCCACTCTATGTAGCCCCCTGTGCAGTAGTGGCAGTGACATGCCTTGCTCGGGGTGAAACGCTTATAAAAAAAAAAAAATTATCTCTGAGCCGTTGTCATCGGCTCTCTCCTCTTAGCTCTTTCTTTCTTTCTTTCTTTCTTTCTTTCTTTCTTTCTTTCTTGTCTTCCTCTTTGCTTTTTATTTACACTTTTTTTTCTCTATATTTTCTCTGTGTTCTTTTTATTTTCTGCATCACGCTCTTTATTTCCGATGTATCTCTCTTTCCTTTTTGCTTCCCCGCTTTTTCGATTTCCTCTTTTGCTTTCCCATCTTTTATATTCTCTTTATCTCGTACAAAAAAAAATCCAAAAATAAAAGGGAAGTGAGATTTTTTTAATTTTCTTCTTCAAAAATAACGTTTAGTACCATCATTATTAACTACCTGATGTGACATTGTTTTTGAGATGTCGAAACAAAATGCACACTTTTGTAGTAAATTATAATGTTATAAACTATATATATATATATATATATATATATATATATATATACATATATAAATCCAGCATATATATAATAAAATCAGTATCTACTCAAATATGAGTATCCATTAAAATAATGTTTAAACAAATAAATTAAGAATATGTCGGAGTTAATCTATTTCATAACGGATTTAGTAAAATGCCGTACTCAATTTAGTAAAATGCCGTATTCAACTCATATATATATATATATATATATATATATATATATATATATATATATATATGAGTTGAATATATGGATCGGATTCAACAAGATGAATAGAATAATAAAGAACATGTAGCAAAAAAGTGTCTTTAATCTGACATGTTTCACTTAAACAAACTTCTTCAGAGATTCTATAAAGATGAATGATTTAATTCTTTTTTAATCCAAGAAACAGTATGTTGATCGAGGTATGGTTTCATTGGTCAGATACGTGTCAAGTGTGATAAAGCAATGGATGAATATTAAATATTGAATAAAAAACTTATGTCTTTTTAAGTGTATGTGACACGTATAATAAAAACATTAGATGTTTCTTATGAAAACTTGCGAAACATTGCGTGTCAAGCGTGTTTAAACTATGGACGAATTAAGTGTGTGTATATGTCGGGAACGTTAGTATGTGTAAGTGACAGCGAAGAAATACATTTTCGTTCAAAATATGTATCAAGTATTGTATACACGTATCAAGTGAATGAACGATTTTCTTTTTTGAATAAAATGAAAGAATCAGCTACGAATGTATGTGTTGAGAGAAATCATTTGTGAATGTGTGCATTTATGAGTCAATAAAGTTAATATGTGAAACAAGGTATACACGTTTCAAGTGATAGAATGATTTACTCTTCTAAATATAGTGAAAGAATCATGTGTGAATGTATGTGCATGAGAGAATCAAGTATGAACGTGTACGTTTATAAGTCTGGGATAGTAATGTAAGGATAAAAAAGGTGCTTATTTCCCTTTGGTCGAGACAATGTCGCGTGGTCATATGACAACCGCTCGTGACGTCACTCCTGATAGTGACCTAAGCGCTAGTCACAATCTTTTCACCTAACAACAACAACAAGGAAGAAGATTGTTCCCTTCTGCCTACGCCAAAGGCCTAGGCAGAATCTACCTACCGCCATATTCCGCTGGAACATAAAACTCTTGCCGACTTTTGGGGACATAGATGAAGCTTGTCGTATCCCATTGGGATATAGATGAATTCAGTCCCTCCAAATCTGGAGTCAAGACAATGGCCGAACAGAGTTATTTTCAATTTAAGACCTTTTCCTTTTGTTCCATCTGATACTTTGCTTTGTGTTAGACATAATAGATATGTATTTCTCCACGTGTAGGCACCTGTTTGTATATACGTATTATTGTGTGTGTTATAATAGATATAATTGATTCCTAGAAAAACAAGCGTTTATTCATTCATTTAATTTCTTCATTCTGCCTTACCGTTACATGGTGACCCGTCTTAATATTATTTACTAACCCACGTTTGAATGAAAATAAGAAATATTTCTTAACTTAGAAATAATAGCATATACGCCTTTCAGTAAAAAAACGAAATATATATCCGTTTAAAATTCTAACGAAAATAATGTATAAAAGTATTAAGCGAACTTAATTTATGAATAGATAAATAAATTTTGCAAAATAAGATGTTGACGGTTAAAAACTTACAATTGTTGTTTTGTTATTCTATTCATATATATATATATATATATATATATATATATATATATTATCCTACGTCTATCTATGGCACGACTCGGAGTTTCATGCATTATGCAATCAGCAGGTGAATATTTCAAACTGGAACTGTCAGTTTGATATATGCATCTGATGATTGTATACTGCATGAAACACCGAGTCGTGCCATAGACGAAGGATAATATGTATATTTATTAATATATATATGATACAGCACTGTTCATACATTGACCGCTGTTTTATTAACACCTGAATAATAATGGTATATATATGTGTGTGTACCTTCATACGTATATTTGTTAATTTACCTCACTATATATATATATTTATATATTAATAAAGATAAATGATAATTGTATAGATTTTCCTAGTATAATCATGTACTGACTGTATCTGCTAGGTCGGTGGGGCGAAGTAATCGTTCATAAATCATGACAACGCCATCTTTTTCTGGACATAAGAAAACTGCTGTTTCATTCAGTTGGTCAGGCATGGCGACATCGAGAAATGTTCAGAACTGGAGAGATGGTGACATTTAAATTGGTAGGTATGAAAATGAACAGATCGGTTTTCACACTTAGCCCTACTTGCACAAACCCATCTCCATTCCCTCAAACCTCACCCGTCAAACAATGTCTCTTCTTACACAGACTCTCCGACCTTTCTCTAATTTTACTTCTTTGGCCTCGATTGCTTTTACCTAAATCGCTCCAGCTCTTGCTTGTCTTCTTTACAAGACAACCGGAAATGTGACTATCATTAACGCTAACTCGAGACAATGATAAAGAGCGTACATCGCCTATAAGTCCGTGTCAAAGACTCACTTTTGTCTCCGCCAAAGTCTCTCGTCTATGTTCTCTTTCGACGGAAACGGTTCTTGATTTATCGGCTGAAATACGTCGGTCAAGACATTTAGCCGAAAGAGGTCCTCTATAGAAAAACAATTACTAAAATAATACCCTATTTTCTTTTGCATAAAACGATAAATTTTTCATGAAAATTAAAGGCAAAATGGTAGGGTGCGTATTATGCACAAGTACACGTTATCATAGATGTTTATTCTGCATAAAAAATATTTTATTTAAAACAGCAAGATTAAAAATAATTGGTTTATTTTGTTTAGCGGCATATTAAAACCACTATAGGCTATTTAATGCCGAAATCTAAACACTTTGAATAATTTCTGGCTTCAACTAAATATATTTTTAACATAATTGTATGCCGTCAACTGGGGATAAAAATATATTGTTGACCTTTTTCCTTTAAAAATGTGTTGTTGGTAATCTTCCTATAAATATGTATTGTTTGTAATTTTTTATATAAAAATTTATTGCTGGTATTTTTCTATTTCTTTTTTAATATAAAAATTTCATTTTTCTTTATATAAAAGTATAATTCCTTTTTATACTGTACGGTTCACACATTCACACCCACACATACATACACATTATTCAACACATAAATGTTAAATATCATTATGTTGGCACTTTCACACCTATGCATTAAAACAACATGCATGTTTTCATCCGCGAGACACGCTATGCTAGCAGGTAGGGACTGGTTAAGCTTGACTAGTCTTCCTGTGTTCACGTGTTAAATCCTATTTCCCAGCGCATTCCGCGCGTCAATTTAAGGAGGCACACACGTGTTGCACGCCAGTTAGGCCACGATCGTGGGTCGGTGGTCGTTTCTTAACTCAATCGAGACCCCTGCTATCAAGGTGGTACCGGGACATATGCATAATTCTCGCTCCTACACACCCGCTTGGTTGCAGGTAGCAACCAGTGGCAAGAATTTATTTTTTACACACACATACATGTACACGCACAATTCACAATACAAACTCTAATGGGAACTCAAGAACTGTATGTACATTATTCTTCTTTTCAAAACTTTATTCCAATCAATCTTTCATTGAAAATTTGACTTTCTTTAAAGTCTAAGGGAAAACACTCCTTCTCCTTGTACACACTGTCCTTCTCTCGATTTAATTGTATTATTTGTTAATACATGTTTATTCTGGTTACATTGGCGTCATCATTGTTTATTATTTCCTGTGTCAAGTGTCTGATCAATCGTGCGTCGTATCGAATCCTAAATATAAATAGTGTAATGATATTGTCCCCTAATAGTGTAATGATATTGTCCCCTAATAGTGTAATGATATTGTCCCCTACAATAGTTACTCGAGTTCAGGAAGTATGTTATGTGTTGTTTTCCTCTATCCCTTTTACCTTCAATCTGTCCTGTGGGTATCATATTTTCCAAACCCTCCTTCCATATTATGTTCTTTAGAAATTTCAGCTCTCTCTTTGTCGATTTGTCAGGAAGTTTCATTTTTTGTTTCCATTTTCTCTAAAACTGTTGCTCACATATTCAGTCCAGAGCATCCTCAGCATCCTTCTCTAGAAACACAGCAAATTTTGTATAAAATGCATTTTTTGTTTATATAAGAATATTAGTTTTCTTCATATTGTATTGTTTATATATATAAGTGTAATTTTTCTTTTATATGAAAACTAGCAGTATAGCCCGGTGTTGCTCGGGCGTAATGAAACTTTAAAACTAATCCGTAGTCCTGGAGCTCAGACTCTTTGGACATTGTCACGAAAGACTAAAAAGCAATAGTTGTTTCCAGTCAAAGCAAAACCGTAAACTGAAAGAAAAATAAATGGATGTAAGTCAAATTTTGATTTCCTGGTATCGATATCAAATTTCCTGCACTATTGTAAGAACTGCAACCCTGAAACTTCTGAATATAGTTTCTTATGTCATTGTCTATGAGTGTATCAAATTTGATTAAAATCGAACCACTCTTTCTATAACCTGATTTTTTCGATTATCGATTTTCGATATTTATCGGGGGTATCTCGTCGCAAAACCTAGCTAAGAACACTCGCAGACGCTTATAGTACAACTGTGTACATTTTCAAGAAAATTGGTTCAGCCGTTTCGGAGTCTATAGGTAAGGGATACACACACACACAGACACGCTCACACACACACAGACAAAGTTCCATTTATAAATAAGTTTAGATAGATAGATTTAGATGTTATTCTTTTTCTACGTGACTTTATCTCGACCAAAGGGAGATAAGTACCTTTTTTATCCTTACATTATGATTACAAACTCATAAATACACAAATTCATACATGATTTTTCTTTTATATAAAAATGTTATTTTATACTTTTTTAGAGTTTTGAGTTTTGGTTAGGAGTTTACTACTTTCCCATAGCTGGGACACTAACAGGTGTTATCATCCCAGGACAGAGCAGACCTGAAAATAACAGATTGTAAATACACTCAAAAGGCATTTGATAAGTTGGCAATACTTGTTCTTTGTGGGGTTCCCTTCCGCGTACTTGCTTCCCCGACGGCTGAAATCTCCAGGAGTTTAGATGTACCCGTCTATCACCCTCCTTCTGACATTTCCTATATGTAACCACTCTTTCTCACCACCTTCCCCTATGTAACCCCCTATGCGCAATAGTGGCAGTGAAATGCCTTGCTTGGGGTGAAATGATTAAAAATACAAAATAAAAAATAAGCGTATTTAAGCGACTTTTGTCTCAAAGACAGGAAATTCACCGAAAGTGATTAAGAAAAATAAATAAATACATTGGACAAAATCTGCTGTGTTTTGATAACAAATCGGAGATAAACAGAGGACGGAAAACGCAACAGTGAAGTCCGAAAATGCATTGGAATAGTAAAAGATGCATTCCAAAGATGAAGAAGAGATTTGAAGCAACAGAAATTTGGTTCTAGAGAAGGATGCTGAAGATGCTCTGGACTGAATATGTGGGCAACAGTTTTAGAGAAAATGGAAACAAAAAATAAAACTTATACTTAACAAAAGAGACAGCTGAAATTTCTAAAGGACATAATATGGAAAGAGGGCTTGAAAATATGATACTCACAGGACAGATTGAAGGTAAAGAGGATAGAGGAAAACAACACATAACGTACTTCCTGAATTTGAGTAAATGGATGACGGAACAAGGTTTAGGAAGGTTCTCTGATTCTTCTACACACTGTAACATCTTGCGGCTTAGTGGATTTACTTCCTTGTCTGGGGTGATACCTTTTAAAAAATACAGCCAAACAAGAGGCAAAACTAATTTTTATTTTTTATAATCATTTCACCCCAATCAAGGCAGGACCGCCACTAATATGCAGGGGGTTACAGTAAGATAAAACACAAGGTACAGGGGATGTCGAAGAAAAAATAAAAGAAGGATGGGAATCAATGAGATAGAAGATAGCAATTAACGTTGCATTTTAACATTTTTAGATTGTAGCTATAAAAAAAAACAAGCAAACGGAAAAGGGTTCAACAAGCGGGAAGTGCGAGAAAAGAAACTGTTAGAGTAGAAAAGATGTTAGATTTGACAAATAGAAAATAATACGTAATCTCAGCAGTTGAAGCTTTATAATTGATAACTGAAGTTTTCCTCATTATGTACCTGATAAATTTTGACTGTCTCTTTCGGATGTTAAATATAACTGTTCTTTTCGCTTACTGACCATGAGGCTTGGGTTCGAATATCACCATTGTCGATTTGTCAGGAAAGTGACTTCTTGATGTTATAATTCTCGTGGAGGCTATCCCAGCGTGCAGTAACTTTGGAAAGTACCTGAAAACCATACCACGAGTTGACCCAAGCCTTATGAGTGAAATTGGTTAGACTTTGGGGGCTGTCGGTGGCATGGGAGAAGTCTTGAGCAATCTCCCTTGACATGGTGTCTCGTATATAAAAACAGCCGGATGTAAGGCCGGCGATCCGCGTTTGTATTAGCCATCAAAAGAAGTCCATAACGTCCACTCACAGCACCAGAATCTGAGTACAGCAATTCTTGACCTATTTTGTGGATTTCCGATCAACCATTGGTTGGTCGGAGGAGAAGGAGGATGCTGGTGGTGGTGATGGCTGTTCTTTTCATTTTCATTTTCTCTAATACTTCGTCATTTCTCACATGTCTTGTCCATGTTATTCTCAGCATCTCCCTGTAGAGCAATATTTCTGTTGCCTTAGGTCTTTTTATTTTCATCTGGGAAATGAATGAGATGAGGACCGATATTATAGTTAAGTACTTTTTCCTTTGTTTCTAATGAAATTTTTCTGCTTCTTCATACTTCGCCTAGCTTTTAGAAAACATCTTTCGCTACGCCAATACGCATATGGATATAAGTGTTGCAATTTATGTCTTGATTTGGCAGCTAAACCTCATCATTTTACAATTGAAATGGCTATATATAACTGCTAGTTCTATACTAATAGTCTCTTTAGACATCTATAATAAAATACAAAGAAGAATCTGCAATGTTATTGGTACTGACCTGGCATCTCAGCTTTAGTCAACTTCCCATTGCCATAATTTATCTTCCCTGCACCATTTTTATAAATATTTTATGGTGAACCTTCCTCTTTTTCCGTGACTATATGAATTTAAGCACACTCAATCTCCTTAAAGATGAAGGAGAGACTCGAAGTAACAGAAATGTGGTTCTACAGAAGGATGCTGAGGATACCATGGACCAAACATATAAGCAACGACAAGGTATTAGAGAAAATGAAAAAAGGAAACATATTTAACACCAGGAAGAGGCAGTTGAAATTCATGGAATACGTAATGAAGAAGGAGGGCTTGGAAAGTCTGATACTTACAGGACAGAGAGAGGGAAAGAGAGACACAGGAAAGCATACTTGATTTCCTTGAGTAAGTGGATGATGGAAGAGCAACAATAACCGAAAAGATATGGCACATAAAAGAAGCTTAGATTCGTGTTAAGTTTTCATCATTTTACAATCGAAATTGCTAGATGTAACTGTAACTTCTATACTGACAGTTTCTTGTCTCAAACTTTTCACTTGTGAAACTCTCTTCTGGATTCTTCCTTCCCAATCAACTTTGATCTTCAAATATTTAAATGCAACAGCAATTAGCTTTTGACATTTTAATTCCTGTTCTTTTATTGTTCTCTCTCCTTAGTATTTTTTCACACAGTCACCTTACCTTTTTGAGCAATGATGAGGTGTTGGAAAGAATGAAAACGAAACTGAAATTAATACTGAGTATCAATAAGAGACAACTAAAGTTCCTAGGACATGCAATGAGGAAGAAGGGCTTGAAGAACTTGATACTAACAGGCCAGATAGAGGGAAAAAAAGAGACAGTGGAAAGCAGCGGATAACAGATTTAAACAGCCTGAAGAGGTGAACTACAAAACGAGGGGCTGTGAGATGTGACAGAAGAAAGTGTGCTAAGAGCCACAAAAGGAAGAAGGAACGTGGAAGGCCATGAGAAGAAGAAGAAGAAGAAGAAGAAGAAGAAGAAGAAGAAGAAACCTACCTTTGCGTCTCAGTGGCATTATCGCCTTACTTTCTGGGAAATCGTTTAAATAAAATAAATTAACCTCATAGGCAAATGATAAAAATAACATATATTTTCTAGAGAAAATATTTATTTTTTTAACATGATTATAATGCTTTCTTCAGGTGATTGGAATTCAGAACCGAACCCTTTATTATATTTACGTGATTGATTTTCTAGTTCCACGCCTTTCGTGGATATCTTAGATGCAGTTATTTCTACTCAGTAATTTAGCTCTCCAAGTTTTTGTTCACGTCTGCTGTGGCCAGGTATTGAACTCACAAATCTTTGGGTCAAATCACTGAATCACTTCAACCAACGTTTTATTCACTGGGCCATAATTGGATTTCATTTTTAAATGAATGGATCAAGCTTGAACTGTTACAATATAGAGGGTATCCATAAAGTCCGTGTGCACTTTTTAAAATTCATAACTTAATTTGAATTTGCGATAGAAATAATTTATAAAAAAGGATTATAAAGAAGTAAATCTATATTTTTAAGGTTTTATTGAAATTTTATTTAAGTTTCCACATGTCCTCCATCATTAGCAATACAAAGGGCAATACGATTTTGCAGTTCACGGAAAACATTTGCCAACTGAAATCACATTAGTTATTTTAGCTTTCAAATCTTCTGATGAACTAAGTTTGGTTGCATACACAATTGTTTTCACATGTCCACATAAAAGATCTAATGGAGTCAAATCTGGCGAACGTGGAGGCTAATAAAATAGTCCACCCTTTCCGATCCATCTGTTTACTTATCTAATAATTGTTGCAAATTTTGTGGTAAAGAACTATTCAGTAACTATACTTAAAACTAGGTACATTAAACTTTATAACATATTTTACAGATTATTTCTATCACAAATACAAATAAAGTTTTTAAAAAATTTATAGTGCACACGGACTTTATGGACTCCTGTATAAGTAAATATAAATATTTTTTGTTTAGAATTTTATTCAAGTTTTTCTTTTTTAATCATTTCCCTCCAAGCAAGGCTGGGTGCTACTGGTGGAAAGGAGGATGCAGTGAGAAAAAAGATATGGCACATAAAAGAAGCTTAGATTCGGGGCAAGTTTTCATCGTTTTACAATCGAAGGATAAAAGATAAATGGAGTTCAAGAATATAGAAGATGGTGAATGATGTTGCATTTAAATTTTTAGAGATTGTAGCTCTCAGGGAAGCAAGTAAACGGAAGGGTGTGAGACAAGCGGGAAGTGCGCAAAAAGAGAAGCTATTTAACTAATTCGACTGTAAAAAGATTGGACATACATGCCAGTCAGGTAGCACGCATAAATTCATGTGATTAGGGCACAAGGGAAAAGGCTATTGCTTTTTAGTCTTTCGTGCCAACGTCCAAAGAGTCTGAGCTCCAGGACCATGGATTAGTTTTAAAGCTTTCATTACACCCGAACAACGCCGGGCTATGCTGCTAGTTTATATATAAATGGCAAATTCGATTGTCTTTACTAAAGCTGATCTCCTAGAAAGAGACATGGAGAGAGAGAGATTCAAGTAGTAAAGGAAATTTTGCCTCAAGTAACAATTAAAAAAGACCGAAAAATAATGGAATATTTTTTCTTAATTGCCCAACGAAAGAATCCGTCTAAAGTAGACTACTTTAAACGGATTGTAAAAAGATTAAAAAAATAAAAACGACCCTAGAGTCTTCGAATTTCTTAGCTAAAGCTTTTTCATTTTACTACAATCAGAAATTTTAATGAAAAGTTAATCTCTTTCAGGTCTTTCATTTCTTTTAGAAAAACTTTTGTAATTTTCCGAAAAAAATGTGAAATAATCTTTAAAATCTGACAAGATGACCAAATTCTGAAAACAATCAGTTCGTGCATTGAATACTTCTTAGCCCATGTTTTACATCCGTCGTGAATTAGAGTGTATATGTTGAACCAGTTGTTAGGTCGACTGCTAGGAAAGTTGGTTCAATGTGTTGTGTTAAATAGCTTTTTCTTGTCAGAATGCATTTTGCATATTTGTAAATGTACCATTCGTCCGTGCATTCAAAACTGCTGCTATATCTGTTATTGTTCTCCTTCCATATATCTCAAGATTCTTCTAGGTTCTGTAAGCTTTGATGTGCAGGCAGTGTATTAGATAATGTCTCAGAATTTTTAATCGGAAAGCCGAGTTTTAATTCCAGTTGGGTTCGTTATACACAATTACGCGAAAATACCCTGTGAAATACACCAATTTACAAATTTTCCCTCAGCTATGTTTTAATTAGTTAAACTTGTATCCCTAAAGCATTACTGTCTCAAAAACCGTCCAACAATCTAAAAATACTTATCGCTTTAAATAACCTGCAAAAGATTGTTAAACCGTATAAAACGAATCATTCAAGATTCTTAACAAGATTCAAAAAGATTCTGTAACGTAATCGATCCTGACCTGTCATCTCGGCTTCAATTACATTCTCATCGTTATGACGTGGCTTCTCTCTGTCTTTTTGACAATCTTCTTTATATCAATTGTTCTTATAAGTTTTTCTCCTTAGTGTTTCGGCTGCATGATCTTAAGCATCTAAGTTTCACGTTTTATTATTGCTCGAGTTAGATGTGACTGTCATTTCTATTCGAATAGTACCTTTTCTTGTGTTTCTCGCCTTGGAAACTAATGCCCTATTTCTTTCTTTGTTGTATACTCTCAAGTCAGTTAAATGCCATACGTGAAACACGCTTGAGTGATCATGTCTCGAAATAAACATGACTGACTGGGCAGAAGATTATCCCTCAGTAGGTTACCATTGCTTTCTGCGATAGACTGGTTGCTAGCCAAGGCTATAGAACCCAATCTGTCCTGTTATTTAACCCATAACTGGAGGGAAGAGACAGATTAATATATTTCCCAGGGGTATTTGCGCGTAAGTGAATGCAATGAATTCGATTGGAATTCGAACTCGGTTTCCCGATTTCTCGTTCCGAGCCGATATCCACTGCACCACAACGCATTCTCAAGACGAAAAATAAATTTGAATAAAAACTGACGAGAATAAACTGTTGCTTCGTCGACGAAAATAAACTGCAACCATTTCGAAGGGACAAAAAAACGAACCAAAATTTCTTTTTCACTGATAAATGACGAAACATAAATAAACCTAAAGTGACTTGCTTTTCTCGCGGGCAAAATGACGACATCAACATTTATATATATAAATAATAATATACCATATTTCTAATTCGTTTTTCGGTGACTAATAATCCTCTTAGCAATTTTTTTAATAAAATACACTGAAACTGAGTTATAGTTGCATTCGTAATCTTGATATGATAATAAAAACACAATAATAAAATCCTAAAACAATATAATGATATTATTCATAACCAACTTATAAATAATGATAATAACACAAATTCTTGAAATTGTCATAACTCTAACGCATATCCTCTTCAAAATAAATGTCTTACAAATTTCATAGTATACTTAGCCACTATCTCCACGACTGAAAATCTTAATTTTACCAAACAATATGTGGGATATACAAAGAATAGTTTTAAGACACGTTTTTATTAGCACAACCTCTCTTTCAATAATAAAATATATAGTAATTTACTTCTTTCTCTAAATACTACTGGTAATTGAAAGATACTAATACAACTTCTACAGTTAAATGGAAAATTCAGGCCAGTCATAAGGCCAATCAATCCTGAAAAATTTATCTGAATCTATCCAGCCGGTCATGAGATATATTGATCTCAGACAGACAGACAGACAGACACGGCCGAACACTTAAGTTATACGTGTGAAAATCTTTTGCTTTTAAAACAGCAATGATTCATAGCATTTTTCACCAAAGAAGAAATATATATATTTTTAAAATTTTCAAGTAACTTTTCTTCTTTAACCACCACAGACAAACATCCCTGCCCGCCATCAGCATGGCTGATGTTAATTTCCTGTAGAGCAACACACTGTGACTTCTTCGGCCTCACTTTTTCAACCGACCTTGAATGAAAAGACTCCATCGAATCAATAGCTGCGTCTACTGCTAGGAAATTTGGTTCACTGTGTCGTTCCAGACTTTTTTTTCTCGTCAGAATCTATTCATAAATCTACCAATCGACCGTGCATTAAATTCTTGACAAAATCCAAAGAGGAATCTGCAATATAATCGATCCTGACTTGGCATTTCATTTTCAGTCACTTTCTCACCGACATGACGTAACTTCCCTCTGTATTTTTTCCTGGTTCCCTGAATACATGAATTTAAGTATACTATTAGAGCAGGCTTTGAGAGAAATAACAAGATAACAGGTATTAAGAGTAACAAGGAACAGAAAGATATGAAGAGCCATGATCGCTTATGTTTTGAAGGGAAATAGCTGGAGGCAACCACTACTTTTACTCCAACAGTTTCTTTTCTCGCATTTCCCATCTGTGGAACTCTTTTCCTTTTCCTTACTTCCCTGGTTGCTACAATCTCCAAAGATTTATATGCAACGTCAATTACCATCTTCTGTCTTCTTGAAACCCGTTCATCTTTTATCCTTTCTTCAATACACTCGTACTTTTCTCTCACTGTAACTTCCTGCGCATTAGTGGCGGTCCCGCCTTGCTTTGCATGAAATGATTACAGATTTAACAAATTAAAAAAAGGATAGAAATAAATCAAACGCCACCATATATCTGAATCACAGTCATCAGTGATAAAATTATGCAAAAATTCTATTATACTATGTAAGCCGAAATGTCAAACTGAATCCTTTTTACTAAATTCACATAAGTAGGCTTTTCTAGTTCTGTCATCTCTTTGCTGATTATTGCGTTATTTTATATATTCATTATTTCGTCATTCAAGACTTGATAGAGATGCTCGGCAACCTTGACATATTTGGGAAAAAACATTGGAATAATTAAGAACTTATACTGGCACCAAACCGCCTGCTTACGAACAAGAAATGAGTTCAGTAGATGTGCAAAAATAGATAGGGATGTAAAACAAGGATGTGTCTTCTAACCGGATTTATTCAATCTATACACCGAGCAATTCTGAGAAAACTAAAAGTCCTGCCAGGATCCGTCATTGGCGGCCACAATCTTAACAATAAAAGATACCCAGATGACACAGTGTTAATGGTAGTCATGGAAAGAAAACTACAAAATCTCCTACAGAAGGTAGCGAAGAAAAGCCATGACTATGCATAAACTACAAAAAAAAAACTGAATGAATGATCATCAGCTGAGAAAGAGCCTAAAATGCCGATTACAGATCGGGTTACTAAAATCAAGCAGGTGCAGATATTTAAATACTTGGAAAATGTTCTAATAGAAGACTGACACTGAGATCCGAAGGCGCACTGGCATGGAACAAGGACGCATTCACCCTTAAGTGATATCTGCCCTCCTTTATGGCAGCGAATGCTGGGCAGTCTCCTCAAAGATGAAAGCAATACTCGAAACAACAGAAATATGATTTTACAGAAGATGCTGTGGATGCCGTGAACTGAACATGTGAGCAACGACATTTTGGAGAGGATGGAAACGAAAAAGAAACATACTTATTATCACGAAGATACAGCTGAAGTTTATGGGACATGTATATGAGGAAGGTCGGCTTGGAGACTCTGACACAGTACGGATAGAGCGAAAAGAGACAGGAGAAAGAAACACGTGATATACTTGATGGGGTTGAGCAAGTGGGTAATACAGCGGGGTTTGGGTGAATTACCAAAAGAAAAGGTGTTAAAAGTTACAAGTGATAGGAAGGAAGTAGAGACCCATGGTCGCCTACGTCTTGAAGGGAGATGGTACATAAAAGAAAGTTCTGATTCTAATCTCGTTCTACTGAATTCTACTGTCTGAACCGAATATCGAACTTGACGACCACAAAACTATCTGGCTCAGTTAGTGGAATCCAGTGAAGCTAGCAGAAGCGTCATCGAAAAGGCAAAGTTTTAAAAAGAAAAGAAAGAATAAGAAAAAGAGGAAATAATAGAATAATGAACTAACGTAAGTGATCTCCCCGAGCATGAACTCCGGAATGAGAAAAATCTACCCCCACCCCTGACAACGAGGATTAAATCAGGATTTCAGTTTTGAATCAAACACTCTTTTCAGTCCACAGTTGGAAGATTGTTCTCAGTTCGCTGTTCATGCTAGGGGACATAACTTGTACCAGTTAATTTTTCCTAATTAATGGGCAGCGGAATGTGGACAGTCTATCCTGGTGAACAGAACAAAGGTTTCGGTTCGAAATCCCTTGAAGGATATCAAATACAAAAGACATCAGAAGACGGCTGGTGGCTGAAACCTTGTGACTATAATAACGAAAATGAGGACACTAGATTAACGTTTTAGGTATGTGCAAAATTTCGCAGCACCCTCACTTTTTTCAGAGTTTCTTATTTTTGTTGTTACTTTTTGTCTTTTGTTTTATGCTAAATCTCTTCAAGATGTAAGCAATGATGACTCTCACAGCTTCCTTTTTTTAATACTATCTCCCTTATGGACGTAGGCAATTATGCTTCCCAGATTTTAATTTCTTATTACGTTGTTGTCATGACAAACATAGTGAAGTGGCGTCCTGTTGATTTTCCCGACGTTTTGAAATCAATTTCTCTTCTCATAGACATGTTTCTAACCAAGGCTAGAGAATCTAGTCTATTCTATTATTTGCGCTATAGCTAGGGTAGTGTGTCACATCTAAGATATGCTAGATGTGGCACAAGGCCGAAAGTATAGGACACCCAATAAGGAACGAACTCACGTTTTCTTATTTCAGGACGTAGGCTATCATGGCCTTCCACGTCTCCCTATCCCTGGTGGCTCTTAGTACGCTTTTTCCTGTTACACCACGCAATCCTCTTTCTGTCATCCACCTGCTTAAGCCCTTCAAATACTTTATCCGCTGCTCTCTTTTTCTCTCTATCTGGCCTGTTAGTATCAGGTTCTCTAAGCCCTCCTTCCTCATTTCATGTCCCAGGAACTTTAGCTGTCTTTTCCTGATGCTCAGTATTAATTTATTTTCCTTTCCATCCCTTCCAAAACCTCATCATTGTTCATATGCTCGATCCATGATATACGCAGCATCCTTCTGTAGAACCTCATTTCATTTTCTTCAAGTTTTTCGTTCATCTTTGATGATATTGTCCAGCATACACTGCCATATTGAAGAACTGACATCACATAACAATCCAGTACTCTCTTCTTTGTTTCTAGCGAAATTTTCCTGTCTCTTAATACTCTACTCAGCTTCTGGAATGCGTCCTTCGCAATGCCAATTTGCCTTAGGTTCTCTGTGTCGCACTTTCCGTCTTCTGTTAGAACACTTCCCAAGTATTTAAATTTTTGCACCTGCTTGATTTTTAATCCTGACATAACATCTAGGGTCCTCAGAATAGTTACTCTGTACAAGTTTAATAGATCCGGTGAAAAGACACATCCTTGTCTTATGCCCCATTCAATCTTTGTATATCTGCTGAATTTGTTAACTGTCCGTATGTAAGCAGTTTACTGCCAGTAAAGATTCTTGATTATCCTTATGTATTTCCCAAATATGATGCTTTGCATCTCCATCAATTCTTTGTGGCGTATTTTGCATAATCGATAAAACATAAGTACAAGTCCTTCTTCATTTGTATTGCCCTTTCGGAAAGCATCCTAATCATAAATATGGTGTTCCTTGTTCCAGTGTCTTTGACGAACCGACACTGTTCTTGTCCTGTCTCTGGCCTGATTTTGCTTCTCGTTCTGTTCATCAGGATTCGGACGATCAGTTTTCTAATATGGCTGATTAAACTGATGGTTCTGTAGAGTTCGCACTCGTTTGAATCTGACTTCTTAGGCATGAAAAATCGACTTGCTTAGGTCGTCTGGTATTACACCACTATTATAAATTTCGTTTATTGTTTCTGTAATTTTCTTTATGCTGAATTCTTCCAGCGCTATCAAGAAATGGCTCAACAACAAATGTGCTGAACTAGAGAGAGTGAGCAGGACTAATAAAGCAGACATGCTAAAAAAATAAGAGAACTGACAGGACAAAAAACTGAAATGCTTTTCAAAAGGGTTGGATTCATCTACATATTAGGCAAGGACATATTCCACAAACAGGGAAACAGAGAGTCTTGGCTTTTAGAGACTTTAGAATGAATCGGAAACTCAATCCTAAACATGAAACTAGTGATAAACTTCTACACCTGTTTAAAAGGCAGGGAGATAGACTAATCTATATACTTCTGTTTTACTAGATTTTTGAAAATGGGTCGAATCAAGAGGTTTTCAGCACCCAACCCCGTACAATTACTTAGCATATACACAAAAATAATCATCAACGCAATATTTAGAAAAACGATCGTCGAGAAGCTAAATCAAATTTCTGAGGAAATACGCTGGAAGATTTGCTCAATTGATATTAAGTTGAAATAGGAAATGGATAATTACATTTCCATTCCTTTGTTGTTTTCTCTTCTGTCGCCGAAACTGCGTTGGAGGTTTCCCAGGATCTGACGGAATAGCTGAAGAGAAACGGCGTATATATTCCTAGGATTTCACATATGGCTTTTATTTTTGTATCTATTTAGTTACCTATTCATTTTTTATTTCTCTCTACCTTTCTCTTATTTTTTCTTTTACTCTCTATTTTCTCTCTCTCTCTCTCTCTCTTTCTCACACTCTCTTTCTGTCTGTCTCTTTTGTTCTTTTTCTCATCCTTTCGTCGTTTCTTTCTTTCCCTTTTACATTTTTCTTCTTTCTTTCTTTCTTTCTTCTTTTTCTCCAATTATTTTCCTCTCTATCCCTTTTTCTTGCCCTTTATTTTTTCACGCTGTCTCACTCTTTCTCATTCTTTCGCCATTTCGCTCTCTCTCTCACTTCTTTCTTTCTTTCTTTCTTTCTCTTTCAGTTTTCTGTCTCTCTCTTTTTGTTCGCCTTTTCTTTTTCTCACTCTTTCGTTATTTATTCATTTCGTTCTTTCTTTCTTTTCATTTTTCTTATTTCTTTCTTTCTTTCTCTCTGCTTTCACTTTCTCTCTCTCTCCCTCTCTCTCTCTCTCTCTCTCTCTCCGTTTCTTTATCTCGCCGTTTTTTTCCTTTTCTTCTTTCCCCTTCCTTTCTTTTCTTTTTTTCATTTCACTCTTCATTTCTCCCGTTCTCTTTATTTCTTTTATATTCTCTCTCTCTCTTTTTCCCTTTCTCCCTTTTTTGCTCACTTCATATTTCACCCTTTCTCCCTTTCTCCCCTCTCTTTTCTTTCTTTTTTCTCATTTTTGCTTTCTTATTTCTCTTTCCCTTTCTTTTTTCTTTCAGTTTTCTTTTAAGCATATTGCATTCTCGATTGTCCTCAGCCAAAACACATACATATAGACATCATATAAACGTCCCTCCTTTGCTTATGCGTTCGTGCGCATGCGAAAACGCATCAATATATCTATAGCCTGATGGTGATTTTCTAAGTGCAGTTTAGATGTGACACAAGGCCAAAATTATGGCGAACCCAGTTATGATAGAATTCACTAGTCAATTGTAATGATTCTAGTGAAACAAGCTTGTTAACCATTGCACCACGTCTCGGTTACCAAGTTCATAGCCTGATAAGAAAAAATGCATTTATTTTACACCCTAAATATTAGTTTTTCAATATAATCTCCTACACTGTCAATGCACTTAACCCAGTAGTGAATATTTACCACATAATGCGAGCATTATGCAATGAACGTTTCAGATCATATTTCAACTCATAACTATGTATAACTATGTATGAAGCTACTAACTTATCGATTGTTCATTGTACACACAGCTGTCTACTTCAACGATGGCCCAAATAAGTGTATGAAGTTCGTTCTTAAGCTTGGCACAGGGCCGCTCTTTATGAGGTCTAAAATCACTACAACTTTAATGGCCTACGATTTAAGCTTCTAACCCCGACGAAGCGTTCTACAGGAAATGTTTATATATTTTGCTAGCATTTTATTATAACTCCGCTTATCCTTCACTTACTTTCATAGTTAGCATGTACGGTACGCCCTGTTGAGATATTATAAATAATGTGCTTTTTTGTTTTGATCTCGTGGAAAGACAGATAAAAACATATCAGAGATTAAAAAAAGAAAGAAACGCTCTGATAATACCTCATAAATAATGGACTGTTCAGTTTTGACCAGGTGGAAGGAAGACATAGCAGAGACATAGCAGTGAGAAAAAGAAGGAAAAATAAAAACTCCCTTTCAATACCTCATTATTAATGTACTGTTCAGCTTTGATCAGGTGGAAAGAGGGAGAAGACATGTCAGGATACTATTTGGTCTTAGTGAGTAGAGGAGGTAAAGAAAGAAACGCTTTGTCAATACCTTGTAAATAATGGACTGTTCCGTTTAGATCGGGTGGAAAGACGAAGAAGACATATTAGGGACGCTACTTGCTTTTAGTGGGAAAAAGAAAGAAAGAAAGAATGAAATAAAGAAAAAGAAGCATTTAACAACAGTTTCAGTAAAAATTAAAAAGTTATCTTTTCATTCGTACCCCCTTGCTTCTTTAAATAACACCCAACATTCATATTTATGATTGCATTTAAATTTTTGAAGATCAGACTTAACTGGAAGACATAAGCCAGAAGAGAGTTTCACAAGTGAGAAATATGAAAGAAGAAACTATTAGAATAGAACTTACAGTTGAATCTAGCCATTTCAACTGTAAGATGAAGAGACTTTGCTGATAATCTAGTATGAGGCTAAATTCATAAGGTCTAGTTACGAAAGAAGAAAAGCTCATCATAAAAGATCACCATAAAAATATTTGTATACAAAGAGCAAGGAAGTGACGGAAGCCAAGATGCCAGTTCAGAACCAAAAACATTGCAGATTCTTCTTTGTATTTTTTCAAGACTCTCTAAATACATAGCAGAAGCACCATTATTATACGAGTCAATGTTTTCACTATAAAATTGTTATTAATCAACTACAATTGTTAAAATTATCCAGATATACTTTTATTTACATGAATTTCAGCCAAAATACCCACCTTTAAAAAAACAAAAGGATATTTGCAATAATTTAATTGTTGTTGTGAAATTTTATGCAGGATGAGTGTTATTTATTTTAATATATTTACATTGTTTGGATTATTGTCCTCATCTTTGTTGCTATATTCATGACATTTTGGTTGTTGTATGCTCCGGCCTTCTTCAGGTGACATTTTTGGGAATTTTAAACCAAACCCTTTCTTTAGTACACGGAGTGTTTTATTTCCATGTGTCATGCCTTTGGACATCTCAGTTTTAATTAATTCCCCTTTATAACTCAACTAAATTGTTGTTCTCTCTGCTGGGGCCAGGGATTGAACACAAGTATTGGTTACTTCATCCAAAAAGTAACTTGACCTGAAGAAGATCAGAGTGTACAACGGTTGAAACGTCATGAATATAACAATAATGATTAGTACAACAGTTCAAACAATGTAAATAATATAAATAATACAATACCTCATGACAGAAATATAGACAGACATTATAATCTAAATAAATATTGTTATTGCGATATTTTGTTAAAGTTTTTAAGCTCAAATATTTAATGTCGTGATAGGGGAATTTCTACGGATATTTTATTGAGTTAATCGCATGTGAATGTGCGTTGTATTACAGTGGATATCGGCTCAGAACAAGAATTAGAGAGCCGAGTTTGAATTCTAGTTGAATTCATTGCATTCACTTACGCACAAATACCCTTAGGAAAAGTATTAATCCGTCTCTTCTCTCTCCAACTATAGGTTAATTAGCAAGACAGATTAGGGTTTTATAGTCTTGGTTGGCAACCAGTCTACTGCAAAAAGTATTGGCAACCTACTGCAAGACTTTTTTCTACCCAGTCAGTCATGTTTCTTTCGAGACATGATCGCCCAAGCGTGTATCACGTATAAGACTTAAAGATGAATAAAGTAATATAAAGTAACGTTTATACATCTAACATGTTTCGACTTTATTATAAAGCTTTATTATAGAATGAGTTATGAAGAAAAAAAAAGAAAAGGTCTGATATTTAAAATTTTTCTTTCTAATTAAGAAATAGCATAACTCTTTTCGTAGGAAATACTTAGAGGGAATTATGATAAATATATTATCATCTATGAACCCACGTCAAACGCACAATATTATATAACTAACTTTATAAAATCCGTACTAAAATAATCTATTTCTTCCTATAGCTACAAGAAACAGTGGTACGTTAAAAAAAATCCCCAAATCAACATGCCACAACCATCATAAATAAATAAAATGTTCTACTTGTTAACCCATAGCTGGGAGGAAGAAAATGAATTCGTACCTTTCTCTAGTAATTTTGCTCGTAAGTGAAGATAATGAACCCAACAGGAATTGGGACACGTCTTTCCGATTTCCAATGTCGTGCATTAAACCGATCGCACAACCAAACTTACAGAACTAGGTATCGCAAGCGGTCAACCAACGAGGTACTGACGAGATTCAACGCTGCTTAATTTCGGTGATCGTACGAGAACAGGCGTTTAAACTTGATATGGTCGTAAGCCAACACAAAAATTAAACATATCAGAATTTTATGTTTCCTTCTTTTTACTTTTTTACATTATCTGACGATGCTCTGATAAAGTCGAAACCTGTTAGATTTATAAACGTTTCTTATTTGTTCCGTATACTATCATTCTGTTGGATTCCGATCCATATTTGATCTGCATTTGATCCTAATTCACACAGACACACGCACATACACACACACACACACACATAGAATAAAAGTGTAAGAGCTTTGTAAGCGAAAAGGAAAAACTGATAAGCTATGAAAGAGCAATAGAAGATGAGACAGACGGTGGCTAGCGAGAAAATACATCAATCATAGTAAGGAATTTATTGACTGAATCGCGGCGGAAAAGATGTCACGGACGCTGTCGATGACGTTAAATGGAGCAACGTGCAAGTGGCGAACAGGCGCCATTGTGAGTATTTTGCGGCGAATAGCGGAGTCAAGTGTCAGTTGCCGTGTCACCCTCCACTTAGGGCCACTCACTGAAGTGCTTCTTTAAATACGACCTGCATACCTGGCTGTCGCTTGGTGGCCTTTCCTGGTCCGAATGCTTGTCGTTCCACAAATACTATCCTGCTTACTTAACAGATACATGTAGATATACATATGCATGTAACTTTAATTATGGCAGCCGACTGATTATGTGTTAATGGCTACCTCTTAACAAATAGAAATTTTAATTAAATACATTTTTTATTTCTGAACTCGATTACGAATCATAGAAATTGAATGTATGCTTTGTATTTTCTTGTAACAATAAAGATTAATTCCCAAGAACTGATACTTTGCGGAACAGACTCTCAAGTGGATGCTTCCCCGACCACTGCAATCTAAACCTCTTCAATTCTAGGGCTAACAGTTATCTTTGCCACATCATTTAAGTGCTATACATAATACACGCTTGGGCGATCATGTCTCTTTCGAGACATGATTGACTGGGCAGATGGTTACCCCGTAGTAGGTTGCCATTACTTTCTGCGATAGACTGGTTGCCAAGCCAAGGCTATAGAACCCAATCTGTCCTGTTATTTAACCCATAACTGGAGGGAAGAGACGAATTAATACCTTTCCTACAGGTGTTTGCGCGTAAGTGAATGCAAGGAATTCAACTAGATTCACTACATATCCTTTGCTACATATCCTCCTAATTTGCTCTTATGAAGCACTGCTGCTATTTATTTGCAGGGGGGGCAGTTTTCAGTTTCCAATTCAAAATCGTCTCCCCTTCATTTTGAATGGCAAATTATTTTTCGCAATACAGCCCTTTTCTCACAGACCAAAAATCGCAAGCCTGTTGTTACTCGATTGCTATTTCCATCGAAAGTGTCCAGGCAAACTACATTACTTAGTTCCAGCAGTTCTAACCTTCACGGCTGAGAACCACCATACGACACACATTTTAACGAATTACCCTCATTCTCTTTGTATTCTATTTGTAGGATGTAAGTTTCACTCGAAAAGCTTCTTCCCACGAATCACTGTTTTGTGGAACCAACTTCCAAGAGGATACTTCCCCAATCACTACAACATAATTCGTCCCCACTTATCCCATAAACTGTGTCTCTTAATCTGTCACCCTTTACCTCTTGGGCCTTGTAGATTGCGAACATCACTGTAAAGATGATTTCTTGCCTCAACCTACTTAGGTTCATGCAACAATTCCATTAAGTAAAATTCTGCATTAGAAGGCGCATAAGCTTTGTGTTTGTGAACAATTATTAAATAAAATATTATGTAGTAGAGAAGATTGACAGATTTCTTCGGTTTGTCAAACTTCTGTAGGTTATTTAAAACCAGAAAGTGTTTTTAGATATTAATTTTTTGAAGATAATGATTTACTGATACGTCAGACTAATTGAAGAGGCGGAGGAGAAAAGGTGAATTCATACGTTTCCCCAAGTAGGAACTTTTTGCGCGTAATGTTCTATTCCGAGATGTTATCCATTACATCACATACCCATCCAAGCTTACATCACTTGGTATTCTTATCTAGTTACTAACCAGGCTCGACATTGTTTAATTTTGATGATCGCACGAGAACCGGCGTTTCAACGTGATATGTTTGTCAGGCTTGGTAGGGAAGAGATAATGAAATAATATCCTAATTTATAGCAATCATCTTGAGATTCTCGACAAAATCCAAAGAAAGAACTGCAATATAACCAATCCTGACTTGGCAGCCCACCTTCGGTCACTTTCTCGCCGATGTGAGGTGGCTTCCCTCTGTCTTTTCTACAAGTATTTTTATGGCAACTGTTATGACGAGGCTTTTTCTCTGGTACCCCCGACAACATGTATATACTCGTGCTACTAGATTGGCATTAAGGACCCACACTTTTACCGTCGAAATAGTTAACAGTTTCTTTTCTCGCACTTCCCGTTTGTGGAACTCACTTCCATTCATTTGCTTCCGTGATAGCTACACTCTCCAAAAGTTTCAATGCAACATCAACTGCCATCTTTTATCTCCTTGATTCCCATCCTTCTCTTATCCTTTCTTCGACATCCCAATAGCTACAATCCCCAAATGTTTAAATGCAACATCAATTGCCATCTTTTATCTGCTTGATTCCCACCCTTCTCTTATCCTTACTTTGACATCCCAATAGCTACAATCCACAAATATTTAAATGCAACATCAGTCTCCATCTTTTATCTCCTTGATTCCCATCCTTTTCTTATCCTTTCTTTGACATCCCAATAGCTACAATCTCCAAAAGTTTAAATGCAACATCAATTGCCATCTTTTATCTCCTTGATCCCCATCCTTCTCTTATCCTTTCTTTGACATCCCAATAGCTACAATCCCCAAATGTTTAAATGCAACATCAATTGCCATCTTTTATCTGCTTGATTCCCACCCTTCTCTTATCCTTACTTTGACATCCCAATAGCTACAATCCACAAATATTTAAATGCAACATCAGTTTCCATCTTTTATCTCCTTGATTCCCATCCTTTTCTTATCCTTTCATTGACATCCCAATAGCTACAATCTCCAAAAGTTTAAATGCAACATCAATTGCCATCTTTTATCTCCTTGATCCCCATCCTTCTCTTATCCTTTCTTTGACATCCCAATAGCTACAATCTCCAAAAGTTTAAATGCAACATCAGTTTCCATCTTTTATCTCCTTGATTCCCATCATTTTCTTATCCTTTCTTTGACATCCCAATAGCTACAATCCACAAATATTTAAATGCAACATCAATTGCCATCTTTTATCTCCTTGATCCCCATCCTTCTCTTATCCTTTCTTTGACATCCCAATAGCTACAATCCCCAAATGTTTAAATGCAACATCAATTGCCATCTTTTATCTGCTTGATTCCCACCCTTCTCTTATCCTTACTTTGACATCCCAATAGCTACAATCTCCAAAAGTTTAAATGCAACATCAGTTTCCATCTTTTATCTCCTTGATTCCCATCATTTTCTTATCCTTTCTTTGACATCCCAATAGCTACAATCTCCAAATATTTAAATGCAACATCAATTGCCATCTTTTATCTCCTTGATTCCCATCCTTCTCTTATCGTTTCTTCGACATCCCAATAGCTACAATCTCCAAATATTTAAATGCAACATCAATTGCCATCTTTTGTCTCCTTGATTTCCATCCTTCTCTTATCCTTTCTTCGACATCCCAATAGCTACAATCTCCAAAAGTTTCAATGCAACATCAATTGCCATCTTTTATCTCCTTGATTCCCATCCTTCTCTTATCGTTTCTTCGACATCCCAAGAGCTGCAATCTCCAAAAGTTTAAATGCAATGCCAATTACCATCTTTTATCTCCTTGATCCCCATCCTTCTCTTATCCTTTTTTCGACATCCCAATAGCTACAATCTCCAAAAGTTTCAATGCAACATCAATTGCCATCTTTTATCTCCTTGATTCCCATCCTTCTCTTATCGTTTCTTCGACATCCCAATAGCTACAATCTCCAAAAGTTTAAATGCAACAGCAATTGCCGTCTTTTATCTATTGATTCCCATCCTTCTCTTATCCTTTCTTTGACATCCCAATAGCTACAATCTCCAAATATTTAAATGCAACATCAATTGCCATCTTTTATCTCCTTGATTCCCATCCTTCTCTTATCCTTTCTTCGACATCCTAATAGCTAAAATCTCCAAATATTTAAATGCAACATCAATTGCCATCTTTTATCTCCTAGATCACCATCCTTCTCATCCTTTCTTCGACATCCCAATAGCTACAATCTCCAAAAGTTTCAATGCAACATCAATTGCCATCTTTTATCTCCTTGATTCCCATCCTTCTCTTATCGTTTCTTCGACATCCCAATAGCTACAATCTCCAAAAGTTTAAATGCAACATCAATTGCCATCTTTTATCTCCTTGATCCCCATCCTTCTCTTATCGTTTCTTCGACATCCCAATAGCTACAATCTCCAAAAGTTTAAATGCAACATCAGTTGCCATCTTTTATCTCCTTGATTCCCATCCTTCTCTTATCCTTTCTTCGACATCCCAATAGCTACAATCCCCAAATATTTAAATGCAACATCAATTTCCATCATTTATCTCCTTGATCCCCATCCTTCTCTTATCCTTTCTTTGACATCCCAATAGCTACAATCTCCAAAAGTTTCAATGCAACATCAATTGCCATCTTTTATCTCCTTGATTCCCATCCTTCTCTTATCCTTTCTTTGACATCCCAATAGCTACAATCTCCAAAAGTTTCAATGCAACATCAATTGCCATCTTGTATCTCCTTGATTCCCATCCTTCTCTTATCCTTTCTTTGACATCCCAATAGCTGCAATCTCCAAAAGTTTAAATGCAACATCAATTGCCATCTTTTATCTCCTTGATTCCCATCCTTCTCTTATCCTTTTTCCGACATCCCAATAGCTACAATCTCCAAATATTTAAATGCAACATCAATTGCCATCTTTTATCTCCTTGATTCCCATCCTTCTCTTATCCTTTCTTCGACATCCCAGTAGCTACAATCTCCAAAATTTTAAATGCAACATCAATTGCCATCTTTTATCTCCTTGATTCCCATCCTTCTCCTATCCTTTTTCCGACATCCCAATAGCTACAATCTCCAAATATTTAAATGCAACATCAATTGCCATCTTTTGTCTCCTTGATTCCCATCCTTCTCTTATCCTTTCTTCGACATCACAATAGCTGCAATCTCCAAAAGTTTAAATGCAACATCAATTGCCATCTTTTATCTCCTTGATTCCCATCCTTCTCTTATCATTTTTCCGACATCCCAATAGCTACAATCTCCAAATATTTAAATGCAACATCAATTGCCATCTTTTATCTCCTTGATTCCCATCCTTCTCTTATCGTTTCTTCGACATCCCAATAGCTACAATCCCCAAATATTTAAATGCAACATCAATTGCCATCTTTTGTCTCCTTGATTTCCATCCTTCTCTTATCCTTTCTTCGACATCCCAATAGCTACAATCTCCAAAATTTTAAATGCAACATCAATTGCCATCTTTTATCTCCTTGATTCCCATCATTCTCCTATCCTTTTTCGGTCATCCCAATAGCTACAATCTCCAAATATTTAAATGCAACATCAATTGCCATCTTTTGTCTCCTTGATTCCCATCCATCTCTTATCCTTTCTTCGACATCCCAATAGCTGCAATCTCCAAATATTTAAATGCAACATCAATGGCCATCTTTTATCTCCTTGATTCCCATCCTTCTCTTATCCTTTTTCCGACATCCCAATAGCTACAATCTCCAAATATTTAAATGCAACATCAATTGCCATCTTTTGTCTCCTTGATTCCCATCCTTCTCTTATCCTTTCTTCGACATCACAATAGCTACAATCTCCAAATATTTAAATGCAACATCAATTGCCATCTTTTATCTCCTTGATTCCCATCCTTCTCTTATCCTTTCTTCGACATCACAATAGCTACAATCTCCAAATATTTAAATGCAACATCAATTGCCATCTTTTATCTCCTTGATTCCCATCCTTCTCTTATCCTTTCTTCGACATCCCAATAGTTACAATCTCCAAATATTTAAATGCAACATCAATTGCCATCTTTTGTCTCCTTGATTCCCATCCTTCTCTTATCCTTTCTTCGACATCACAATAGCTACAATCTCCAAATATTTAAATGCAACATCAATTGCCATCTTTTATCTCCTTGATTGCCATCCATCTCTTATCCTTTCTTTGACATCCCAATAACTACAATTTCCAAATATTTAAATGCAACATCAATTGCCATCTTTTATCTCCTTGATTCCTATCATTCTCTTATCCTTTCTTCGACATCCCAATACCTACAATCTCCAAATATTTAAATGCAACATCAATTGCCATCTTTTATCTCCTTGATTCCCATCCTTCTCTTATCCTTTCTTCGACATCCCAATAGCTACAATCTCCAAAAGTTTAAATACAACATCAAATGCCATCTTTTATCTCCTTGATTCCCATCCTTCTCTTATCCTTTCTTTGACATCCCAATAGCTACAATCTCCAAAAGTTTCAATGCAACATCAATTGCCATCTTTTATCTCCTTGATCCCCATCCTTCTCTTATGCTTTCTTCGACATCCCAATAGCTGCAATCTCCAAAAGTTTAAATGCAACATCAATTGCCATCTTTTGTCTCCTTGATTCCCATCCTTCTCTTATCCTTTCTTCGACATCACAATAGCTACAATCTCCAAATATTTAAATGCAACATCAATTGCCATCTTTTATCTCCTTGATTGCCATCCATCTCTTATCCTTTCTTTGACATCCCAATAACTACAATTTCCAAATATTTAAATGCAACATCAATTGCCATCTTTTATCTCCTTGATTCCTATCATTCTCTTATCCTTTCTTCGACATCCCAATACCTACAATCTCCAAATATTTAAATGCAACATCAATTGCCATCTTTTATCTCCTTGATTCCCATCCTTCTCTTATCATTTCTTCGACATCCCAATAGCTACAATCTCCAAAAGTTTCAATGCAACATTAATTGCCATCTTTTATCTCCTTGATCCCCATCCTTCTCTTATGCTTTCTTCGACATCCCAATAGCTACAATCTCCAAAAGTTTAAATACAACATCAAATGCCATCTTTTATCTCCTTGATTCCCATCCTTCTCTTATCCTTTCTTTGACATCCCAATAGCTACAATCCACAAATATTTAAATGCAACATCAATTGCCATCTTTTATCTCCTTGATTCCCATCCTTCTCTTATCCTTTCTTCGACATCCCAATAGCTACAATCTCAAAACGTTTCAATGCAACATCAATTGCCATCTTTTATCTCCTTGATCCCCATCCTTCTCTTATGCTTTCTTCGACATCCCAATAGCTACAATCTCCAAAAGTTTAAATGCAACATCAATTGCCATCTTTTATCTCCTTGATTCCCATCCTTCTCTTATCCTTTCTTCGACATCCCAATAGCTACAATCCACAAATATTTAAATGCAACATCAATTGCCATCTTTTATCTCCTTGATTCCCATCCTTCAATTTTCCTTTCTTCGACATCCCAATAGCTCTCATTGGCTGGTAAATAAAATTCGCGTAGGCTCGCGAAATGGATATTTGATATTTGGTTAATTTTTATTTTTCAACAGGAACGTCTGCGCGAACTCGGATGCGCGCGACGAGTTTTATTCATTTGCCTTTTAGTTGTGAGGGAGCCAACATCCGGTTTCTCGTTTTTGTTCGGTCGGTATCACCACAGTATCTCGACTTCAATCACTTTCTTACCGGTGTGATGTGACTTCTCTCTGTCTTTTCTACGAATATTTTTATGACAATTGTTCCGATGAGCTTTTCGACTTAAAGCATGAATTTAAGCGTGTTACGAGATTAGCATCCCGGTCTCACTATTTCACTGTTGAAATGACGGTTGCATCTAGTCTAATAGTTTATTTTTTCGCCAGTGGAACTCCTTTCAGTTTTCTTGCTTCTCTACAACTTAAAATCTTCAAATATTTAAATGCAACTCACACTGCCATCTGTCTTCTTGAACTCTGTTCTTTTATTGTTCTTTTATTGTTCTTTTCCTACTAAAATCTCTTTCTCTTGCTCTTTTATCCTCTGTAACTCCCTGCATCTTAGCAACATTATTGTCTTGTTTTGGGTGAAATGGTTAACAAAAAGCCGACGACGAAAATCGAAATCGCATGCTTTATTCTCGAGTATTTGCTTAATTTTTAGGATACGACATTGTACATTACCCACTACCTCAAAAAACCGAAACGGCTACATCCAGAACTTATTTGAATCGAGTTTCACCGGAGGCTTATTTTTTGTCGACTCACGCTGATTTGCTCTGACGCTTTTTTATACTAAGTAAACAAGAAGGGATTCGCTATAGTTGTTAATTAGTACACGTTAGATAAACATTCATCGCACTTTAGGCTTTAGTCTATTAGTCTGTTGTCTCGTAGGATCATGTATTTGGTGAGTTGAATCCCTGGGCCGAACAGCGCGAACTTCGAGTCTAATAACAGAGTTGTAATAAACATTCAGAACTAGACAAAATATTCTTAAATATGGACAGTAGAACGAGAACAGTCTACCTCCGTAAATTAAATAAAGGGATCGGTTCGGAATTTCTTTTAGGTTACCCAGATTGATATACACCTGATGAAGACCGGAGTGCGCAACAGCCTAAACGTTGTGATAACAACAACAACAACAACAACAACAACGAAGATGAGAACAATAGTCTTCAGGTACATATGGTAAAAAAATTAATTGAAATGTGTATATATAAATGTTATTCTATACTCAAATTGCCTTTCTTGATTTTATAATCATTTTATGAATTATAGTGGGCTATCTTCCCACAAGGCCAAACTTCGTTAACCTGCACGGTATACAATTACCCTTCACTAGAACGGAATCCTACTACAACTAGAAAAAGAAGAAATTATATAAGATACCCGCTATAATACTAGGCCAGGATCGATTACATTACAGACCCGTCTTTGAATTTTGTCAAGAAATTTCGAAATATATGGTAGGAATACCTAACCAGATATGGTAATAACATTCAAAGCACGAACGAATGGTAGATTTATAAATGTGCAAGAAGGATTCTTACGAGAGCTTTCCTCGCGGTAGATCTAACAATTCATTCAATACGTGTGTACCACAGCCGGAAAAAATGACGGCAAAATATTTGACAGAATTATTAGCTGTTACTTCACAGGTTATTCCCCCTGTTCTGTGTTACTGTTAAGTGTCAACATTTAACTAACCTGGAGGATTTATGCGTAAATTCAGCCATGCAGTTCTAAAATTATTTCATATATAAATTCAGTTTTGACTGAAATAACAAAAATTCTCTTTTAAAATTATTGGGAAATTTCAAAGATAAAATTCTACTGATTTAAAAAAAAATAATATTTATTTATCCTGGATTGTGAATGAACTAAAATAAATTTGTTAACGTGCATTCACTCCAAAACTATGGCGGCAAAATATTTGAGATTATTAGCTTTTGCTCAACGTGACAGGAGTGATATATATATATATATATATATATATATATATATATATATATATATATGTGTGTGTGTGTGTGTGTGTGTGTGTATACTGTTAAATATAAGAGACAATGAATGTCTATTATGTTTAATCATGTGCCGTTCTAAACATCGTATTTTGGCTTTAATTTCGGTGAAAATAAAGACAAAAATTCTCCAACATATATATATATATATATATATATATATATATATACAGTACTGTGAAAAAGTATGAGGACAAGAATTATTTTATCTTTTATGAAGCATGTTGACAGAAAATAAACAATTTAATTAAAGTAATTTTATTTGATTTACTCAACAAATACTTTAACAAGAAAATACTTGTTACAAAATAAATTTAATATTTAGTATAATAGCCTTTTGCTTTGATCACAGCCTTCATTCTGTCAGGCATTGATATCACAAGCTTCTTCAATGTATCTAATGGTGTCTCCTGCCAAGCAGCTTGTATTTGTTCCCAAAGTGTGTCTTGCGAAGTAACATTAGATTTATCAATTTTTTTTTATCCAAAATATTCCACAGATGTTCAATAGGATTAAGATCAGGACTTTGTGGGGACCAATTCAAATTCCGAAGCCTTCCTTCCTCTTCCTTTTTAGTTAAGTAATTCTTACTAAGGTTTGAAGTGTGTTTAGAGTCATTGTCTTGTTGATAAATAAATCCTTGTCCTATTAAACGTATCCCAGATAGGACACCAAGGCGGATAGGAATCTAGTGATACATTTTGTTATCCATCTTTCCCTCAGTTTTCTTCAGGTCTCCAAATCCCTGGCCACTAAAGCATCCTCAAACAAGAATATTTCCACCTCCATGCTTCATAGTTGGCACAATGCATTTTGCAAGGTACCTTTTAATTGATCTCTGCCTAACATACTGTCTTCTTTTAGAGTGGAAACGTTGAAATTTTGGCTCGTCTGTCCAGAGTACTTTCGTCCACTGATCTACCGTCTAATTTCTTCTGTTGTTTTGCAAATTCTAAGCCCTTTCTTACGTTTACTTCACGCAACAATGGTTTCCTAACCGCTACTCTCCCATGCAATCCACTTTTACAAAGCCTTCTGATAACTGTAGGCCTAGAAACCTGTTCATTTTTAGTAAGCGGTTTGTTCCACTCGTCCCTTAATTCACGGGCTGTCTTCTTCCGGTCTCTCAGGCTGGCTAATCGTAGATATTTAACCTTTTTATCAGATAGTTTCCTTGGCCGTCCATTCCTTTTCTGTGTTTCAACGTTCCCAGTTTCTTTTTCTCTATACAGAGTGTATTTCACTGTATTTGGGGAACATTTGATGTCAGCTGCAATCCTTCTAAGCGTCCACCCAACGTCTCTTAAAGTCTTCTGCTCCTTTGTGCAGTTGTTAGCTCTGCTACCTTTGGCATTGCGGGATGCTTAAAAAATAAATTATTTGCCAAATTCAAAAATAAAGAGTACTTGCATGAACTACTCGAGGTCAGACAGTTAACTATTATCAAAATAAAGTTTAAAAAGGAACCTTTAAACTATGTTGACACTATTTACAGCTCAATTAGAGATGGGGGGAATAAGAAAAAGTCATTCATATCCAAGAATAATAGAATAATGAGTGGTTTCAAAATATGGTGTTTAATAGAAAATAGGAAAAAATAAATACAACTTCTTTTTAATATATTTCTTTTACACCTAGTTTTAAATGATCAATATTTATTAGCAATTTACTTGACTTTTCACCCTGTATTTGAATTTCAGTGAGGTTTTTAGGAAAATCACCCCTGTCCTAACACTTTTGCACACTACCGGTAGTGTGCAAAAGTGTTAGGACAGGGGTGATTTTAAACATTATTTTGATGTCTCATAAAAGATAAAATAGTTCTTGTCCTAATACTTTTGCACAGTACTGTATATATACTAGGTGCGATTGGTAAATTGTCGCAATTATTTTGATGCCTCATGAAAGATAAAATAGTTCTCGTCCTAATACTTTTGCACAGTACTGGATATATACTAGGTGCGATTGGTAAATTGTCGCAATGATTTTGTTGCCTCATAAAAGATAAAATAGTTCTCGTCCTAATACTTTTGCACAGTACTATATATATACTAGGTGCGATTGGTAAATTGTCGCAATTATTTTGATGCCTCCTAAAAGATAAAATAGTTCTTGTCCTAATACTTTTGCACAGTACTATATATATAACGGTCTTTATTATAATAGAGAGGATAATCACTCCGCTTCACCGCTTCATGTCAATGTGAAGCCAAGAATGCGTAATGTGTTACTCTCCTGCAGTTTAGCATCAGTCATAATGATGCCAGGCAGAAAAGGTTCCTTGTAGAGATTCCTCTTCTTTTATGTGCCGTGTTCCTTCAGGAAGTCTGCGATTATAGTCATCCACATCTTCCTAACCCTTGTAGCCCTTAATACATTTTATCTTGCCATCTCTCCCTAACCCTGTTCTCTCATTCATTTGCTTAAGTCCATCAAGTATATCACGCACTGTTTTCCCTTGTCGCTCTTTCCCTCTATCCGCCCTGTAAGTATCAGATTCTCCATGCCCTCCTTCCTCATTAGGTGTCCCAGAAACTTCACTTTTTTATGTTAAGCATGAGTTGTTTTTTTTTTGTTTTTTTCGTTTTTTTTTTTTTTTTGTTTTTTTTTCCATTCTCTCCAAAATCTCGCCTTTGCTCAAATGTTCCGTCCCTGGTATCTTTATCATCCTTCTGTAGAACTACATTTCTGTTGCTTCGAGTTATCTTTAAAAAGATTGTCCAGCATTCGCTACCATATAGGAGGACAGGTATCACAAAACAGTCCAGTACTGTTTTCTTTGTTTACAAAGAAACTTTCGTTCTCTTAACTCAACTTCTGGAATGTGTCCTTGGCCATGCCAATATTCCTTCGGATCTTAGTGTGGCACTCTCCGTCCACTGTTAAAACATTTCCCAGTTATCTAAATTTATGTACCTGCTTGATTTTACTATTCCCGACCTGTAAATGCCATTTAGGGTTCCTTTTTCATTTGATGACCATGCATTCAGTTTTCTTATAATTGATATTTAGTCTTTCCTTCGCTACATTCTGTAGCAGGTATTTTAGTTTCCTTTCTGTGTCTACTATCAGCACGGTGTCTTAAATTTTTAAGCTTGTGGCCGCCAATGATAAATCCTGGCAAGACTTCTAGTTCTCTCAGAATTGTATAGGTCGAAAAAATCCGGCGAGAAGACACATTCTTGACTTACACCATTTTCAATTTTTGTATATCTGGGGAACTCATTGCTTGCCACAATTAACCATTAATTGGAGGTTCTTTTCGGGAGCAGTTGCGATTTTCGATTTATCGAATCTGTTGAACTTGCAGTAAATAGTTGTCATTTGCGTAGATATGTAATTGAGATGAGATTTAGAAGGTCATTAATGAAGATTTTTAAAAAAGCGTTGGTCCGAGGATAAAGCACTGTGGGAAGTAATTATTTTAACGCCTTCAAAACAAAACCGCTCTCTTTTAATCATGTGAGAAAACCTTTTTTACCATCTTCATGACTGATGCTAACCTCCAGGAAAGTGACGCCTTGCGTCTTCTCGAACTAACGTTTTCCGTTGAAATAAAATGGAAAGATTAAATTGTATCAATTGTTAGGTCTGCTGCTAGATCATTTTTTGTTTACTGTGTCGTGCTAGACAATTTTTCTTGTCAGAATTTATCTTACATATTTATAAGTTTACCATTCGTTCTTGCTTTGAATTTGCTGCCAGATCTGGTCTAGTGCTTGTGCTATATATTTAAAGATTCTTGATAAAATATAAGGAATCTACAATGTTATTGGTAGTGATTTGGCATCTCGTCTTCAGTCACTTTCCTACAAAGCACTGTGGGAAGTGCTTTCCTACAAAGCACTGTGGGAAGTGCTTTCCTACAAAGCACTGTGGGAAGTGCTTTCCTACAAAGCACTGTTATTGGTAGTGATTTGGCATCTCGTCTTCAGTCACTTTCCTACAGCCGTAACCTGTCTTCCCTGTGTCTTTTCTACAAATACTTTCATGTTAATTGTTCCGATGAAGTTTTCTCTATGGTACCTAGACTTTAAAAAATTAAACTCAGTATTAAGTTTGCGGCAAGATCTCATTATTTTAAAAGTTTAATTAACTAGATGTAACTGTAATTTTTAGGCTAACTCTATACTAAATCTTCTATCGCACTTCATGCTTTCTAGTCAACTTCAAAAATTTATATGCAATAGCAATCGTTATCGTCTGTCTTAATCCTTGCTCTTTTATTGTTCTCTCTCCTTAATAATGTTTTATTCTCATGTTATCTTACACTCTGTAACCCTTTACGCCTTAGAGGCTATACTACCCTACTTGTGGTGAAATGATTTTCATAAATAGAAAAGTGTCCATTTAACATGACCTTTTTCACAGTTTGTTAAAAATGATAAGATTAGACCAAATATTCGTTTCGTGACAACGTAACTCTTAAGCTGGCGGAGAAAGTCAATGTGTTAAGTTATTATTATTATTAGTAGTAGTAGTAATAGTAGTATGTACTCTACTTAGAATACGTTGTTTGATATTTAGAAAAGACAACTTTTGCTTCACTCATTGGAATATGTAGTCTTGGAATGACAAACAGAAGAGCCGAGCTCAAATTCCAGTCGAAGTCGTTATATTCACTTACGCTCAAATAACCGTGTGAAATAGCACGAATCCCAAAGAGGGTCTGTAATATTATCGGTTCTGATCTGGTATCTCGATTTCAGTCACTTTCCCCCCGCTTTGACGTGACTTCCGTCTGTTTTTTTTATAAATATTGTCATGGTAATTGTTATTATGAGCTATCTTCCTTGGAACACTCTTCTACATATGGAATTCTCTTCCCGTTTCTTGCTTTCCAGCCAACTAAAAATATGAAAAATATAAATGCAACGCCAATCGCCGTTTTCAATCTTCCTGAAATCTGTTCTTTTGTTGTCCTTTCTTTCACTCCCAGTTACCTACTTTGTGGAACTGTCGCCTTGCTTTGGGGTGAATTCTATATTTTTTCCCTCAGCTATGGGTTAAGTAGAAGGATTGATTATTTGTAAAGATTTAATTGCTATCCACAAAAAATGTTTTATGACTCACAAAAAAATTTGCTTAAAATCCAAAATATTATGCTTTAAATAACCTACGACGGCTCGATAAGCAATGATTGTTTCAAAATGTCTTCTTTTTTTCTCAATACTTACAAGGCGTTGCGGCGTTGAAGGAAGAAAATAGATTGAAATAAATGTTTAAAAAGTATTATTTGTTTGAGAATTGTACTGTTTCGTTTCATTATCTCTTTTTCTTGTGTTAGCGGTGGGCTAAAGATTTTTTCCGTAAAAACAAATTGTTTTGAAAATTCTTGCAAAAATCAAATAATAGTCAAATTTGAATGAGATTTTTAGAATTTATTCCCAAATGAATTAAACTACTTTTTTGCATATATATATATATATATATATATATATATATATATATATATATATATATATATATATATAAACCTTCGCTAACCCCAATCGGATGTGCTTTGTGATGCAGTGGATATCGGCTCAGAATGAAAAATCGGAGAGCCGTGTTCGAATTACACTTGAATTCGTTGCATTTACCCTTGGGATATGTTGCTTCTTTCTCTAGCTATGGATTAAATAGCAGAACAGAATGGGTTTTGTAGCCTTGGTTAGCAACTAGCCTACCGCTGAAAGAAATGGCAACCAACTGCGGGAAAATATTCTGACTAGTCAGTCATGTCTCTTTTGAGACATTATCGCTCAAACATGTGTCACGTATGAAACTTAACTGACTGGCCCCCAGTTAATTTTATGAAAATAAATTTCTACATTCTTCATATTTGTATTAGTTAAAAGCGGGATACTTTGGAGAATATAAATCATCAATTTGTTTTTGTTGAATAGAAGCATCATTTACCGAAAATCAATTCTGAATCAAAAAATAAAAAATGTAATAAAACAATGATATTATCTAATAAGAAAAATCTTTTAATAAGGTTTTTTTTAAGAACACTATTGCCTTGTGAAAAAATTTCGTTGAATAATGGGTTGTTTCAAGAATTGTTTTAATTTAATTTCAATATTAATTAGAATAGTTTATAAAGTTTTAAATTTTTTAAAACTTCATTTTAATTTTCATTAACTTTTTCATCTGTTTAGATAATATTATTATTAAGTTACAATTATATTTGCTAAGCATAAATGAAAAGGCTTAATACAAATCCTCAAATACCAAATTTTGTTTTTAAATTTTGAATGTTTGGGGATATGTAATGATTTTTGTAGATTCAGTCGCCTATAAACATCAGAAAATAAGAACGATTACTTAAAATTCGAAAATATCTAAAATTCAATAAAACGTTAGATTAGAGAAAATATTTTCTTAATTTATAAAGTTTACAGACTACTTAAAAATTGTATATAAAAAGAGGTCACGTTATATTCAGTTATTTTTTAATGTAAAGCCCCCATAGTATAACATGAGATAAACAAAAAATCTATCAGCAAATTAAATAATCAGCTAATGCAGTGTTAAACATGAATTTGTGCGATATTTGAAAATTAAAGCGAATAATATTTGATTCAAATTAGTTTACATATACGTTAAATCAACTAATATTCTTAAAACAGTTTCAGAAAGGTATATTTTATTTTAGAAGATTTGTAAATAAAAACAATTCATTGAGATGAAAGGGCTCTAATCAGCTAATTTAGAAAGAAAAAAGAAATTGTTTCCAGTCAATTTAAATTAGATCTTGAAATATATCACAATATTTTATTTATTGAAAATATTAAATTTCATCGACTAACTTGAAATTAAAACTAAAATAAAACCTTCAAGAAATAATTTTCATTTGTTAAGATTCATTTTAAAATATAGATATTGCGTTTTCTGTGGTGATAACGATATTACACCATACGTACAATTATATATATTGAGCTTGATTAATGTAAAAAAACAAAAATTAGGCTTTATAGACTATTTTATACATTTGAAATTTCCCTGAAGACTTTCTTCTTCGAGCTGACGCCATGATCAAATCTTAAGCGGTATTTAGAAAGTGGAACCAATTCCTCAAATCGGATAATCTTTGCAAAGGATTATCTTTCTGTAATCCATTTTCAGTCACCAAAGCGTTCTCATGATTTCCCCTTGAAAGTTGAGTGACAAACATTTACTGTGTCATACGATGGGTAGGGGGTGCAGATTTTATCGGTAGGATTGTAAATGGACATTCCAGTAATTGATTTGGAAGGCAATAAGAGTGGGAGTAAAACTTGCACACATACGCATAGATAGATAGATAGATAGATAGATAGATAGATAGATAGATAGATAGATAGATAGATATAGATACTGAGAATAAACTGAGATAGATAGATAGATAGATAGATAGATAGATAGATAGATAGATAGATAGATATACGAATAAACTGAGATAGATAGATAGATAGATAGATAGATAGATAGATAGATATACGAATAAACTGAGATAGATAGATAGATAGATAGATAGATAGATAGATAGATAGATAGATAGATAGATAGATAGATAAACCACCAAGATCAAACCATGGAATAGGAGAGGCTGGCAATCAAAATCCTACAGAAGAATGACATCATCATTATACTACCAGCTGACAAAGGTAATGCGACTGTAGCAATGGACAAAACAGAATATACAGAAAGATCTCATTAGAAGCGTTAGTTAAAACAAAGTAAAGAAAGATTTAACATTGGAAACAACGACAACAGTCGGATTAAGAACAAGGATCACTTCCAGCCTAAGAGATACAGGGAATTATCCCAAGGTTACAGCAAGTTACATTATACATATGGTCTTTCAAAAATTTACAAAGACGGTATTCTGCTCAGGTCAATTGTTAGCTGTTAAGGATTTGTGTGCAACCCTCTGAGTTGCTTCCTTGTGGATATAATTGACCCATTAATAGAAAAGTCACCATCATATATCCGAAACGCCGTTCATTTCTTGGAACTAATTAAAGAAGCTCCATCCAATCAAAACTGATAGTGAGCATTTGTGCGGTGAGTTTTTTTTTCACCCAGGTAACCACAGTGGCGGAATTATTGGCAATCAAGGACAGACTGACCTCGGTCTCATCACTAGGAGAACATACCATTATACCAATAGATAACCTGATGGTGATGCTGACTTTCTGTATACAAACAACACATTTCGGAGTGGGATCTGACATATATCAGCAGGATAACGGTTTAGCAATGGGCTCACCATTATTACTAGAAATGTCTTAGATATGTAGATCACACCTTTATAGTCTGGTCACACCAGGAAGTTGTTCAATTACGACTGGACCCTGTGAGCACAATAGGAACATCGATCCCGTTTACAATGGAGAAAGAAAGGAGCAACAAATTAGAATTCCTGAATGTACTAATATGTCGAACAGAGAATAGATTCAAAACATCCGTATATTGCAAGTCAATACCTCAATTCCCACCACCCATATAGCGTAAAGAAAGAGGTCGTCCACTGTTTTCAACACTGGGCAAAAAGTGGCAACCCAGAGATATATGAAGAATAAATGGTCAGTATAAATAGTACCATACAACGTAACAACTACCCGGGGTACATGAGAGCACCTCCAAAAACATAGATGAAAGAGTTCAAGAGGATAAGAAGACTAGTCTGCCTATCCTATGTGAAGGGATTATCGGAAAAAATGCAAAAGATCTGGGATCCATATAACATCAGAACGACGAGCAAAAGTGGTTCAACACTTTGCATACACCTCTTCTGAGTAAGACCTCCAATAAGTGGGAACATGACTAAGAACTCCGCTTAAGCCATCGTTAAGCCTTGCAGTAAGAAATATAAAGCATAAACAGGCCGCATCCTTAAGATATGACTGCAAGAACACCGCAAGGCCGTAGCATAAGTGAACATAGAAAAATCATGTGTAGCAGACTACAAAGGGAGAAAAAGGAGATCACCGTCCCCTGTTGGATGAAGTTGAAATAATAGAGAATACCACTGGACGATGTAACAACTTAAGAAATCAGCGCATATGCTAGCACATAAAAATCTTCTAAGCGGGCCAAGCATAGAAATTAATACAAAATAAAACAAGTAATAGGGAGTGCTAGAGAAAATCAATTACAAAAACATCAATATGTAATATGAGCTCTAGTACAATAATTAAAATTGCGATAAATTTACGATTTAGTGATTAGAACTTTTTTTTACCTCTTTATCTATTTTTTAAAAAATATTAGAATAGAAACTTCGTACCATATTCTTTACATATAAAAAATAAATAATGTTTTCTCTGGGAAAATTAAATTACAAAGACTTCTGGCTTGATTATTTTTATGAACTGTTCCAATATTCACTTTTGCAAAAAAGAAGCATATTTACACATTGAGAAATTACCACTCGTATCTGAATGTTTTCTCTTCGCCAGAGAAACAGATAAAACTAGCTGGACGTGACAGCGCCCAGCTTCTTTCCAAATAATAGTAATTTTGTGCTCATTCGAATATTCACCCCTGTTCCTTTTAATATAGAGAAACGGATTCTCAATTTGAGTGAAATGGTACTCATTTCGAAATATATTTTTTTCTTCAGAGAAACGGATAAATTGTGTGAAACAGGGTCCAGCTTATTTACAAATTCAGTACAATAACATTAATTTCCGAATATTCTCTGTTCTCCAGAGAAACGATTAACCCAAATGAATAAAAAAGGTTTATTGCTGCTAAATATATTCGCAACGAAGGGGAAAATTGACCATCACGTCCAATCCATCAATACGTTCGTTATAGAATCACTTCTACAACAGAGAAACTGCAATTACATGTCTAATCTTAATAACGCAAAACACCGCTCTATGGAAAAAAATTAACTTTACTCATCAGAAAAAATACAAACGCTGACATCAACAGACACTGACAACAGCAATATTTTTTAATTTAACCAATGAAAACATTAGCATTCCGGCGAGTAACTGGTTGCCATAGCAACCCCAGGCCAAAATGGCTGAAAAAAAGAACACTTTATTTAGAAAATAATGACGCATATCATTTTAAATATTACAGTTTCATCAAACATTTTATTTAGTTATTTATCAAGCAAATGATAAGTCTTTAATTTCAGAATATTATCGTTTCAACAACATTTTTATTATTTATTTTTTATAATTGAATTTTTTTCTTTAGCTTTTTAATAATTTCAGTGTAATCGTATTTACAAAAGTGTTTTATGAAGTACGTTTTTACAAAATCTATCTATCTATCTATCTATCTATCTATCTATCTATCTATCCCTATTCATTATCTATCTATCTATCTATCTATCTATCTATCTATCTATCATTATGCGCATTTCTATCTATCTATCTATCTATCTATCTATCTATCTATCTATCTATCTATCTATCATTATGTGCATTTCTATCTATCTATCTATCTATCTATCTATCTATCTATCTATCTATCATTATGCATCTATCTATCTATCTATCTATCTATCTATCTATCATTATGCGCATTTCTATCTATCTATCTATCTATCTATCTATCTATCTATCTATCTATCTTATGCATTATTTCCATCTATCTATCTATCTATCTATCTATCTATCTATCTATCTATCTATCTATCTATCTATCTATCTCAACAGATCTATCTAAGTTTATTGATCTGCCTTGTTCTACCAAGCGCAAAGAGCCCAGAGGTAGAATCGCCGACTGACGCCAATCCGGTCGGGATCAATCCTGGGTTAAAAGCAATCGGAGTCTAACCGTACTGACGAGCTGTGGTACAGCAAAACAGATCTGTCTGCGGATGACTATATATATATATCACTTTATTTTTATTTATCTATCTACCTATCTGTCTATTTCTGATTATTCATATCTATCTCGGTTTATTCAATTAAACCTATTTATTTCAGGCTAATATATATATATATATATATATATATATATATATATATATATATATATATAAGTTTTTCATATATCATTATCTACCGAAATTTATTCTTATTATTCTCGTTGTTCGTACTGTTGTCCTCATCTTGGTTGCCATATTCAAGATTTCAGGTGATTAGAATTTTGAACTGAACCTTTTATTTCGATCACTGGGATAGATTGTTCTCTTTCCAGGAGTCATTCCACTTCAGGATGGCTTAGTTATCTCTGTGAGGAGATCAATGTATTCATTTTTGGGACATATTAACTTAATGTCTTAGAAAACTTCTCACCTCCTCTTCTTAAGTTCATACAACAAACTCATTAAGTAATACTCTGTATTGTGTGGCACTTGAGATTTGTATTAGGTAAACAATTAGTAAAAAAATGTAATGTTTTAGACAAGATTGACTGATTTGCTTTTTATGGTTTATCAACCTTTTGTAAGTTATTTAAAGCCAGGAAATAGTTTTAGATTTTTCACTGTAATAAATATTATACAATATCGTCATATATGTTATTCGCTGTTTCCATCTGCCTCTTATTTTCCGTGTGCCCTTTGAGTGTGAAATTCTAGAAGCCCTCTTTCCTCATTTTGTGTGTCACTAATTTCACCTCTCTCTTTCTAAGAATAAGTGTTATTTTTGCTTCCAATTATTTTTCTTAAAACTCTTTTATTGTTTACACGCGAGTTAGCATGTATGGGAAGCTTCATATATCAGTTGATCCAGAAGATTATAATTTCCAAGTTAACGAAATGCTATGTAGAGTGTTTGAGAATTTGTTGTCAAACGATCTGAAAAAGAATATCTGATGTGCAGCTGCAAATAACATTACTAAAAAAAATACGAGACAAGTAAAAATGACTGTAACAGAATGTCAAATGAATGCATGAATAGACATTTAGAAATCAACATATTAGAGTGTTTTTGTTTCTCCGATTTTTTCTGTATCTTCCTCAAAGTTTCCCTAATTGTTTTCTACTTGTTTTTTCACAAAGAACGTAATCAGAAAAGTTAATCTTTTCTTAATCAACTGTTTCTTGTTTCTAAGCGTTGTTCTTTCTTCACGAAAATCAGAAAAAAATGACTAAAGGTTGTAAAAAGAAAAACTATCACATAACTTTGACAAAAGATATCATTTAATGTTGCCAGGATTATTTTTTATTTATTATTTATTTACTAATTTATTGTTATTATTCTTTATGGCAATGAAAATTGGTATTGCAGGGGATTTATAATTTTAGGTAAATAATTATAAACCCCCTATCATTTATATATACAAAAATAGTCGTTTGGAATTAAAATAGATCAAATACAAATCAGGAATCCAAGAGAAAGAAAGAATAAAAATAAGTAATGTGTATATAGTCTTTCTCGTATGTTATTTGTAAATGTTCGTAATTCTTCCACACCCTGCAAACAATTACATTTTAATGGATTTACTGCTTTGCTTGTGGTGATATTTTAAAAACACCAAAGTGTATATGGACTTTCTCGTATGTTATATATAGAGAGAGATTAGTCATCCACGTAAAAGCCTGTTCCGCTGTATCACAGCTCATCAGTGTGGCTAGACACATCCACTTGCTTCTCGCGGAGATCGAAACTCGACCGATATGATGTCAGTCGGAGTCGCTAGTTCCTAAGCCATAGGCGCATGGAATAACAGTGTATACACACGCCAGTCACCGAAAGAACGCATATATCGTAGAAGTGAAAACTGCTTTTAAAATTTTCTTCTCTAGAGAGCTCACTCATAATGATAACATAATATATATATATATATATATATATATATATATATATATATATATATATATATATATAAAGAGCTTCAAATGACTCGGTGTAGCTCAAATTATTTTTTTACTTTCTTTTCATTTTCTTCTTATTATTATTATAATCTATGATGATGATGAAAATTGAGATTTGTAAGAGAGTTTTTGGTACTTTGGGTAAATAATTATAGACCCCCAATCATTTATATATACAAAAATAGTCGTAGAAAAAGAGAAAGAGTAAGACGTGAAAACAAGAAAACGAATATTATTTATTATCTTGTTGTTAAGTGTTGGAGATGCGAGGGACAATAATAGGGAATGAAATTCTGAGTTTGGGATCAAATTAGATCAAGAATTCAACAGAATGTATAGATAAAGAATAAGTAAAGTCTATATAGTCTTTCTCGTATGTTTTTCTAAACGTGTATGTAACAAGTGTCCAGATAATTTAGTTGGAAAATAAAAGAAGTGTCTTGAGTTTTCTTGCCTTGAATTTTTGTTGACTGCTAAGATATTAATTTTACCATTGTGGCCTGAAAGAGCAAAAGAGCAGAAATTTTCGTTAACGCACGTGTTGACTGCCTGTCCGATAGTAAGAATGTCACGTGTTTCGGCGTGTAAACTAGAAATGTGTGGCTGATACTTATTGATTTAGAAAATGTGAATTAATTTAAATTATAACTGTAATATTTTTAAATCATTTCACCCCAAGCAAGGCGGGACTTCTACTAAGTCGCAGGAGGTTATATCGAGAGAAAAAACTGTGTAGAGTCCATTGAGGAAAGGATAAAAAATGAATGGAATTCAAAAAGATAGTAGATGGCAAGTGACGTTGCATTTAAACCATTTGAGATTGTAGCTATCAGGGAAGCAAGTAAACGGAAGGCAGTTCTACAAGTGGGAAGTGCGAGAAAAGAATTTGTTGAAATAGAAATAGCAGTTATTTTTAACTGTATCAACGGTAAAAATGTGTGACCTAGATGCTAACCTAGTCAGTTAAGTGCCATACGTGATACACGCTTGGGCGATCATGTCTCGAAAGAGACATGACTGACTGGGCAGAAGATTATCCCGCAGTAGATTGCCATTGCTTTCTGCGGTAGACTGGTTGCTGACCAAGGCTATAGAACCCAATCTGTCCTGTTATTTAACCCATAACTGGAAGGAATAGATGGATTAATACCTTTCCCAAGGGTATTTGCGCGTAAGTGAATGCAATGAATTCAACTGGAATTTGAACTCGGCTCCTGGATTTCTCGTTCCGAGCCAATATCCACGGGCTTAATTTCATGTAGTCGGGACACTAGGGAAAAAAGCTCGTCAGTGCAGTTGCCAGGAAAATATTTGTAAAAAAAGATAGAGTTAAGTGACGTCGGTGAGAAAGTGACTGAAGCTGTGATGCCAAGTCAGGAAAGATTACATTGCAGATTCTTCGGTTAAATATTCGTTGTGACTATATTTTTGGGAAGAATGAAATGTTTGACAATGAATTGTATTTGCGCTTAGACAAAATAAAATGAAGTGTATTTGTGCATGCTTGAAATTGAAATAAAATGTTTTTGTTGAAATGTCAACTAAGTGCGGATGAGGAAAATGTCTTCGAATTCGGGATTTTTATTTTGTCTTCCGAGGTCAAATGCCAGATCTTACCCCAGATAAGTTTGAACCGAAAGATGGATGGATGTGATGTTAAGTTACAAATCTTTGGTAGTAATTTTCGTTTTGATTTTAAGAGAGTCTGAACACAACCGTCAAAGCGAACGGTTGAGTTTAAACCGGGTCTCCCTGATGTGGGGTTGCTGACAAATCTGACTAAACAACCTCTTACTCTACGGCATGCCACCAAAGATGTCACTACTTTGAGAAGATGTTTTTGCATGAAAAATAAAAATAAAATATATTTTATATTTTATTCCCATTTGGGTCCAGTCCTATTGCTTTCGACTGAGGCATTTGTTACAGATTGTATTTGTTGCTGCTGACGGTGACGACGAAATTGATTTACGTGAAAAAGTCGTGTTGAGTGTTCCCCGACCAAGAGAAATTTGTTCCCAGTGAAGGTCGGATCGAGTAGTAATCTCCGACAGAATTTGAAGTGTTTAGGTGAAGAAGTCGGGTTGAGTGGTCCACAACGAAAATAATTTATGATTTTGAGAAGCTTAATCGTCCGCCAGAAGTTTAGAGAAGTAAAAATGTTATTATTTTATTATAATTATTTTGTCATGGGCATGACCTAGAATTTCATCTGACAATGGAGTGTCGACCAGGGGAAAGAATTAGGGTACTACGAACCATTATTACATTTTGCATACGGGTTTACATGCATTGTTATGTACATTCGTTGGGCGTTTGGCTGAGTGGTTAGAACGTTCAGTTTCTGAGGCCCGGGTTCGAATCTCACCATGGCCGATTTGTCAGGAAGATGACATCTTGATGCTATCGGAGGAGGCGATCCGATCGTGCGGCACTTTTGGAGAGTATCTGAAAACTTTGGAAGCCGTTGATGGTTGTTTTAGATCGAAGTCACAAGTCATTGTGACCGAGGGTTTGAGTGTCCTGGACTTGTTCAAGCTAGATAACTTTATTTAGCTTGAACAACAGTTCAAGCTAAGTTGCAGATGAAAAAATACAAATGTGCCTGAGCAGGTGTCTGCAACGGGAATTAGCTAGCCGCCCTGTTAGACAGGCATCATTGGATACAAGTGGCTAGCAATATATACATACAAGTGTTTTTGGCTAAGATCTAGCACCTCTTTACCCTCTCACCAGAGTTGCGTTTTTTAGTGTTGTTTGAATGACTAGAAAGAATGAAAACTAGATAAAATAAATTAATATTGGGTAGAAGTGATCATTTACATGCGTGCACATATCCCAATGTATGAAACAATGGGTCATCCCTTACCACTCCAACTCGAGAGTGTCGCTTTATTTCCTGCGAGAATCGTAAATTTCCTTCTTTATAGAAGAACGCAAAATCTGGTGAGATGAAATTTTTGCCAGGTGTGTACGAATCGCATTTGATTGCGCGCTTGATAAGTAAAGAAACCCAAACTAAATACAAACGATGTTTTACCATCAAAATTTCATATTATTTTTAAGAGGAAAGATCAAAGTATTTTTAAATTATTTAAAAAATAATTTTTTTTTCCTCAGCGGGTAACCAAATTGTTACCAGAGTTTGCAAAGGATAATGTAATATTACTGTTGTGGGGAGTTACCCACTTAATAATGGATTCTTCTTTGCCTATATTAACCGAGACACTATTTCCAGTTCGACTTCAGTTCAGCTCAGCCTAGTCTGTCTGTTTGTCGGTCACTTGTAGCCAAGCTATTATTACTCTCTCTCTCTCTCTCTCTTTGTATCCCTTTGTATCTGTTTGTATCTCTTGTTAGCGTCGTATATGTTCTTGACCTTCCACCGTGTTGACTCATTATTTTATGGTCCCATACCGGGTCCATATCAATTACGTAACTCGTTTTTTTCCTGTGAAAACTTTAATTTGGAAATTCTTACAAAACTCAAATAATTGTTGGATTTTAATGAAGCTTTCAGGACTTATTTACTAATGAATTTTTTGAAATTATTATTTTTCATTATTTTTTCCATCTGTTACCTGCCACTCTACGTAAATTCCTGAAATTTTAAGAAATTAAATTTTGTTTTGAAAATTATTTTCATTAGTTAAACGCAGGAACTCTTGAGGGGATGTAAACTATCTATTCTGTTAGTCAGTTAAGTGCCATACGTGAAACATGCTTCGACGATCATGTCTCGAAAGAGACATGACTGACTAGCCAGAAGATTATCTCACAGTAGATTGCCATTACTTTCTGCAGTAGACTAGTTGCCAACCGAGGCTATAAAACCCAATCTGTCCTGTTATTTAACCCATAACTGGAAGGAAGAGACAGATTAATACCTTTCCAAGGGTATTTGCGCGTAAGCGAATGCAAAGAATTCAAGTGGAATTCGAAACACGACTTCCCGATTTGTCGTTCCGAGCCGATATCCACTGAACCACAAAGATTTTATTATTGTTTTCAAAAAGTTCGTCTTTTACCGTAAATATGCTCTAAATAATAAAATAAAAAATGCACTAAAACTATGACATTATTTAATTAAATAAGCTTTTAATTACTTATATTAAGGGCATTATAGTCTGAAAAACATTTTGATGAATAATAAATTTTTATGGGAATTGTTTTAATTCTTTCTTTTTTAATTATAGCAATTTATAGAATTTCATTTTTTTTTAAATTCTTTAAAGCCTTGTTACGGTTAGGTTATTAAGTTGTGAACCCCCCCCCAACACACACACACACACACACACACCACCGGTCCTTCGCGTCGACGCCCAAAATCTCGCGGCCGATCGATAGTCGATCACTTCGTTCCAACCCAGGCTATGCCCACGTTGTGATTGATTAATTACAAGGCCAGTCTAGGTCGAAAGTCGCTGAAAATCCACTGCATCAATGATCCAGACAGAGCTGGGAGCAACAATAAACAAAGGATATCTTTGTAAAATTAACAACAAGGAGTTTATAATAACACGTCCTGGTCGGTACAGTACTTGATTAGAGTTTTTCACTCTTGCATGCAGTCAACTATAATTCCAAGCCACGTCTTCTACAGGATGTAGCACTATCTAAGTTGGTTGGTCTATCACCATGTTTCTTCTAAGGCAGTCACGCGACAACACGTCTCTCGTGTTAACTCGCTCCGTACTTGTCCAACTCGACAATACTCAACTCTACAGTTTATATTGATTCTTGGGGTGGTTGTGACACACTTTTGGGTGCGCTTAGAGTTTTCAAATGATCCATCAGGGATCCTCCGTTTGATCACCTGATCAACCTTGTCTCCTTTCCTGTGTGGGTACCACGATGGTTCGAAGAGCATAACACTTTCCTTCGACTTTCCCCAAAATTCACCGGGGCGTTTTTTCATTGGTCATCTGATCATCCCCGTCTCTTTCTCTCTTGCGTAAGTGCCTCTTCGAGGGGCGTGTTTCAACCCAACGATCAAATTTTAATTACCGTTCTTTTCGCTTTTCCGCCTTCGGTGTGTGTAGTCGTTTCCTATCTGTGTTTTTATCATTTCAATCGCTACAAGAAAAGAAAATTATATGTTACTCCTTACATTTTCAGTGTCGCAAAATTCCACAAAAGACCAAGAGACTTTATTTCCGGGAATTTTTTGTCTCTCTTTCTTTTAACGGGAAGTGGCTATCACTAGGATCATAAAATCCGCCATGTCCTGTTCCTCATGTGGCAGTTCTCAATGATCGATTACTTTTTATAAAGGGAAACTCACTTCACGCGAAAATGGCTTTTTCCGATTTTCTGCGATCAAAATCATTGAGTCATAAAAAACGTTATCTATCTCACTTGTGTGGTATAAACATATCTCTTACTTGGCTCTAAAGACGAAAGAAAGAAAGAAAAATCAATTATTACCTCCCTTCCTTCTATTTTTTCTTTCTCTTCACTCTTTCCTCTTCGGTGCCAAAAATATTGTAACAAGTTATTAAGTATAGACTATATTTATTAATAAAAAAAATCGAACAAATAGATTTTTAAAATAATTTTTATTTTATTTTATTTTATTTTATTGTGTGTGGGGGGGGGAGTTCTTTTTCAAATATGATATTTTCTGTGCTATTTTAAAACGTCAAGTATATCACGGTTCCCCATAAAAGAAAAAAATGGACAATTATATCCATTTTGGTCAAACAGTTGTTATTCTCGCTGTCATCCATCATTCGCACCTTACTCAGTTTGTGCTTCGGTAATAAAGAAATACTGTTAAATTTTATGCTATAAACAAGTAAATCAGATTAATTTAAATTTGATACTTTTTTTAAAATAATTTGTCACAGATATATATTTTATTTTCCAAGACTTTTAAAATTGAAAATTAACTTTCCTTTATGATAGGTCCCGTAAATGTATATATATATTATTCGAAGTAGCTAAGTGGTTTTGGCAAATGTAACCGGATAGAACAATCTAACAAGAAGCCGTAATGGACCGGTACTCGTCGTAGTCGTATGCAGTCTGCAATAGGCGTACTCAATAGACGTAGACCAATAGACGTAGGCCTATAGCCGTAGACCTATAGCCGTCCTCGCTTTAGTTTGTATTTATGGCTTACACCAGCCAATCATATTACTGTGAGGGGGGGACCAAGTTGTATACATATTCATCACATCACATATTCATCACATCACCTCCACCTGAGTTAAAATTTCCTGTGAAATTCAGCTTCAATATTTTCTCTTTTTAGGGTCTGGACATAATCGATTGATTTTTTTCCTAAGTCTTTTTCACCTCATCCCTCCCTGCCGTGGCGTCGTTTGACACACTGGTACCTCTCGCCTTGAGGTCGGGAATACCTCTATTGGCGAATGTTGACTTGCTGGAACGGTCATTTCAAATGTGACATTTAGGTCTTCCATTGGAATGTCTTCAGTACTTTCCGTGACGTCTGTAGTATGTCTGGGTCTCAATTGATTTCAATATCTTTTGCACCGAAATTTTTTACTTTTTGTGTCATATATGACATGTCCAATTTTTGGGTTATCATTCCTTCTTCCCAATACATTTTTTCAGTCCTAAAGTTCTGAAAAATCTTTGTTACCTGGCTTATACGCTTTAGTCACGTTTTTTTTTTAGAAGTTTTTTTCGCCGGACTAGGTAACAGCATGTCGAAGACAGAGCTTATTTTCCTCGCAAACATTAACTCTGCTGACGATAATTCTAACGTTGTATTCGGGTTTGGTGTGAGTCTATATACTGCCAAAATCTCTGAATACTTCTTTCATTCGTGTCCACGCCTTGATTTTTCCTTGACGCTCGTTTAAAGGTGTCCACGAATGTTTTCGCCTGTCCATTTGATCTTGGATGATATACTGGCGTTATCACGTGATCAATGGACAATGATGAACAGAATTCCTTGAATTCTCTTCTCGTAAACTGCGTTCCATTGTTGCTGACTAAAGTTTCAGGGAAACCAAAGCGACTAAATATTTAAATAAGTGCGTTTAGTGTATTTGTTGCAGTCGGATGTCTGCACATAACAATTTATAGCCACTTAGTGAAACTGTCCATAATAATTAGTTAAGCTCTATTTATGGGCCCTGCATGGTCGATATGCAATCGACTCCATGGGACATTTGTCTTTGGTTGAATATTTACCAGTGAATCTCTTGCTGCCAGTTGACATTCTCTGCACCGTTTCACCAAGTTTTCTGTCTTGGTCTATCCTCGGCCAATAGATATAGCTCCTCATTAGAGATTCCATTCTCGAAATCCCTGGATGGCCAGTATGAAACTTTTTCAGAATTTTCTTTTGCAGAGTACCCGACATTACAACTCTATCTGCGTATAGTAATACCTGTTCGCAGATTGAAAACGATGACACTAATTCTTTTTTTAGTTTTCTCGATCAACCAGACTTGCTTTTACATTTTTCAATGAAATCATCGTTCTCCGCTGCTTTTTTCACATCTTCTAGCGTAACCGGTAGTTCTCTAATAGTGTTGCATACCAGACTCAACAATTCACTTTCGTCTCTTAGCGCTGCTATTACTGTTTCTTCCAATGGTTCCGTATATTCAGGTATCAATCTTGATAACCCATCGACGTGACCTAACTTCTTTGAAGGCACATATTTAATTTTGGAATTGTAATTCAATAGAATTACACCTCAACGCTGTAGTAGATTTATTGTGTGAGTTGGTATATCTTTTTAGATAAATATTGAAAACAGCGGTTCGTGATCTGTTTGTAGAATAAACTCTCTTCCGTATAGGAACCTGTGAAATCTTTTCACAGCGTAGATTATTGCTAAACTCTCCTTTTCGATTTGATTGTAACTTCGTTCAGCGGACAGTAAGGTTCTCGAGGCATGTGCTATTGGCTTCGTAGATCTGTCCTCGAATTTATGAAGCAATACAGCACCTAGTCCCTCATTACTGGCATCTGCTGCTACAATAATTTTCCTGTTCGACTCGAAATGCACTAATGACGTTAACTTTGTTACAGAAAGCATTTACCGGTAATTCCCCTAACTTAAACAATACAATCCAGACTAAACCGAAGAGGTTCACTGAACTAGGGAGCACATACACTTTCGATTTGTGAATTTTTCCCATGAACGAAATGTTACATTTTAATTCACCTCTAAACTTAAGTCTTTTTCTTGACAGTCGCTTAGCAATTTTGTCTGTGTTAGCCAACGGTGCGTTACCGATTTTTTTCCATGTTTGCTCGTTTATTACCAGGATATCACTTCCTGAATCGAGTAATAATTTTACGGTCTACCCATTTATTTTTACATTGAGGTATTTTTTCTTTTACCCCCCCCCCCACCCCATCAATTTCGTTTGTCGACAAAACTACGTTCATCTTTGTTTGCGACTTTGATTTTACTTTTTTCTGTTTTGCCTGACAATGAGAACTTCTATGGCCTACACGCCCACAATTAAAACGTATTTTATCCCTAAAGAAACGTCTCTTCTTTATATGCTGTCCTCCACACGAACTGCATATCATTTTTCTTTATTTATTCTGTATCTACTTCTGTTTTCTTACAGTTTGTACTCGCGAAATGCTCTTCTTTTTTTAGGTTTATAAGTTGCTGACATTCTTCCGTTACTTTTTGTAGCGTAATCTTTGAATCCTGTTCCATGATAGTAAGGATTCTTGATTTAATTTCTTTGTCCTTTGGTGTTGTTAGCTCCTGCACAAAAATTAGACACTTGAACATGTCGCTTGAGAATTGCATTAATTTAAACGCCTCACACTGTGCATTAACCATACCTGCACACGTGATAAAATCATGATCCTCTTGTTTTACAATATTTAGACACTTGTATCGTGTATGAAATTGACTATCCCTTTTATCGAAAATTTTCGACAAAATTTCTACTGTTTCACTGGGTGTAATTTCTTCTGGTTTCATTGGGAGCTTTAAATTCGCGTATTTTGTATTTTCTTCTGTTACCAACTTCCGCAACAATGGAATGACTTTTTCCTTGTCTGACCCTTGTTCAAATATTTTCGTAAATATTGTTTCAAATCTACGAAAATAAGCCGCAAACGTTGTACCACTGTCGGGGTTGTATTTAAATTCAGTGAGTGAATTTGAAATTCCTTCCGCAGAAAACAATCTAGAACCCGGTTCTTATGTTGTCCTTGATAATATGTCTTCCAGGAGTGATTTATTGTCTTTTGCCTGTTGCTTGAATAACTTTTCAAACGTTTCTTGTTGCTGCATAAATTGTTATTGTTGTTGTTGTTGTTGTTGTTGTTGTTGTTGTTGATGTATAAGTTGTTGTTGTTGATGTATAAGTTGTTGTTGTTGTTGTTGTTGTCGTTGCTGCTGCCGCTGCTGCTGCTGAAAAGTGACTTGTAGCACCTTAGTTAATTCTGCAATTTGTTCCATTCTACCAACGCATCCACAAAAAATTTTGCTCCAATTTATGTATACAATAAAATCTTCTAAGTCCAAACAAGAGGTGAGGAACTTTCTTATTTTCTGCAAGCGTTGCCTAAGTTTTTTCCTTTTCTAACGTTCTTCGTTAATAATGTGGTAATTACCGTTTTTGAACGGTGATCGAATAACCGGTTGAGCAATAGCTAGTAATTGGTGTTTAGTGAATAACGAATCTGTCAAGTAACCCAACTGTGAATCGTCTGTGGATCAATCGTATAACCAGTAACTAACCGAATAAACCAAGACCAAGAAATCAACTGTGTGATACCAACATCTCAGTAACCTTGTAGACTACAACACAACAAACCGAGGTTACAACAACAAGTATTACTTGTTTTCTAGCATGAAATTTAAAATAAAACTATTGCTTAATCACGGAAGTTACAAGTGATTGATGTGTGAAGGAAGTGGTTGATGACAGCTAAGTATTGCCCATTTTTTCCTGTGAGTGGAAGAAACCGTGAAACACATGACTTTTTAATGTAAGGCAGAAAATACCATACTAAAAATAGAACCCAAATGAACAAAAAAATAAAAAATATTTAACAAATATAATTGTAACACACGTCTGCCCTGCTGGTTGGCTGGTTGGCTGGTTCGGCTGCGATGATGATGTCGACACTTTCGAGCCGCTCGTCGCGATGATCTCGTCACAGTAGCTGGTCCTCAAGACATTTTTTCAACAACGAATTTACTACCCCCGCTGTGATTTGATCTCAGAAAGTCACCTTGTGAAAGCCTGGTAGCCATATTTCTACCATATCCAGACCGAACACTTGTGTACACTTGTGGTTGAAATAAAATAATTACGACACAAAAAAAAAAATTAAATAAATGAATGAGCTCGAAGACACCTGGATGAGGTACGAAAGAAAGTCTTTATAATAATAAAAAAAATGATTAATTACAAAAGCAGAAAATGCAATTGTCAAAATGCCAGTTTACAACGGTGAGAAGAGCTTTCAATCTTCAAATAAAAACAAGTCCTTTCTACGTTTCAATTATTCTGAGCTGTCAATTCTTCCCGTAACTTTTAAAACAACAAAGTTCTTTCGGGTTCTTATCGGAGCTTAACGTAATTTACCGAACTAGAGCGAACAAGACAGCTAATTACGACGACAGTGGGGGTTGTTTTTCTTTGCCGCTCGAAAATCCCTTTCAAATCTCACTTAAAAATTCGTTTCATAGCAGTGCGAACTTTTCGTCAAGAATAATCAGAACTTTCAATTCTCCAAATAACTTTTAAAGCAATAAAGTTCTTTCGGGGTTCTTATCGAAGGCGCATTATTTGACATTAACTCTTTAAGTTAATCGGCGGCAGGCTTTTCTACGTTTCTTTACATCTTCAGCCATAAGTTCTGTGGTGGGCGACCCGCCTCTGGATCGTGGCTCCCCAACTGGGAACACTTTTTTCTTAGTCGTTACATTTCGACTGCAATTTCAAAAACTACCCAAACAACTACTGATTTTTCGTGCTGAGTTCGGATTTTTATAGCTGTCACCAATTCTCTCGGGGGATTTACGCGACTCAGACCTTTGACCAATGAGATTATTTTCCACCCACACTGTTTCCGGGGAGCCATGGCTCGACGAATGAAATATCAACAGCTCACATGATGTAATGTTTTTCTGTCTTTTTTTTTCAATTACATCATCTATCTTTCGACTTTAGTATCTGTTCCCAGGAATAATTGTTGAGGATCTAACCCTACCTGACCTCATCAAGAAAATCCTGACATTTTGTTATGGCTGCGACCATTTTTCAAACTTCCACTTGGGACAAAACAATTCGTTTCATATACGAAAAAAGAAGAAAAATTGTTTTTTCTCTTTTTTTCCCAATTCTCAGCCAATTTCTCTATCCCCGGATTTTACAAGTATATAATCGTATTAAAAATATTTTTTTACGTAAGCTCGCATCGCGGATTACAATACCACTAATATCAATTTCTCTCACTCCATTGTATTAAACCAAAAACAAAAATATAACGTGGTGGAAATAGTATTACATGATATCTTAACGATTTGTATTAAACGTATTAATTTTCGATTAGTAATTATAGTCTTCACATATAATTTCATAATCTAATCTCGACAAGCCTTTGTAGAATTTTAAAACAATTTTGAAATTTTATAAATTATTATAATTTAAAAAACTGAAAATTGTTTCAAAATTTCAAATTTATCGAAAAAAAATGTTCCCCACTCTATAATGTCCTTCATATATAAATTTCTAAAAGCAATAAAAAGTTGATCTAATTACATAATGTCATAGTTTTATTGCATGTTTTTATTATTATTATTCTGATCAAATTTTCTGAAAAGAGGTAAACTGTTTGAAAAAAATTTAGATGATTTACTGAGTTTAACGACGGAAAATAAATGAGTCCTGAGTTTAACGACTGAAATAAATTTCGCTACAAAATTTAATTTCTTGAAATTTAATAAATTTACATAAAGGTGCGCGGAAACAGATGTAAAAAAAAGTATTTTTAACAAGATTTTCTAAAAATAATTATTTAAAAAATAACTTCATTCATTCTTGAATAATTTCTGAAAGTCTCGTTTAAATCCTACAAACAATTATTTACTTTTTTCAAGAATTTCCAAATTAATGTTTTCACCGGAAAAATGAGTTACGTAAAATTACATTATATATTATAAATTCCCTTAACGATTTTGTTACCAGATGACCAAAGTTAAAACAAGATATTTTACCTAAATTTCGAAAGTGTTAGAACGGATTAAAAACATGTTCAAAATAATTGAAAATTACTTTGATTTTCGTTTTAACATAAACATTTTGATGGAAAGACCTCCATTTTGTTAAATTTGTGGCATTTTTCTTCATATTATGCTGTTTTTTCACAGCGACTTAATGGAGGTACATAATATTTATTATGTCCACCATTGCACAAAACCTCAATTCGGAGGCACCTGGTCAGAATTTCAATATTAATCCGAATCGTTATACCGTGTCGAGAAATTTTCTGAGAGAGTATGAGGATCGGTGTTATATAAAGATTATAAGCTCAGAAAATGGAAAAGTATGGTTCAAATATTACCTGTGGAATTCATTTCGAATCAATACTTATGAAAAACAAAAAAGTAAATCCATGTTTTGTCCCTTAGTACACTCGTATGGATTAAAAAACATTGTTATCAAGTTGAAATATCAGTTCTCGTACAATCAAGTTAATTTGACTAGAACCAGTTTAGTGTGTATAAGGGTGACCGTCTGGAAAAATGTGGATCACCATCACAATTGTTTGCAAGTCAAAATTTATATTAAAATAACAAAGATATCATAAAACAAAGAAGCAACCGAGATAAAGGATAATCAGGGCCGTGAATAAATGCAGTAGTTAATAATTATGTAAGGGAGACAACTCAAAAAATTATTTACAAGAATTATGTCCCCTGAATTTGTTATTTGGTATATTTTTTCCCTGTTGTTAACATTTAAAGTGGCGGCTTTTTGAAGGGTTCTTTTTAATCATTTTTACTTTTTGTTCTTTTTTCCTGAGGGTTAGGAGATCTTATGAATATATTTTTAAACATTTATACAAATCAAGAATCAATATGGGAAATATTTTCATCAAAGAGAAAAGGATTAAGATTTGCCAAATATCAAAAACACAACCTTCTTTGTTCTGCCTAAATGCAGCTCATCTGATTTTTTAATATGAGAAATAAACTAATAAAAGACTCCCACTAACGATTATTTCATTTTTTTTTTTTTTTTTCGAATTAACTAAACGAAAAGATAAATATTTTTCATTATTTTCAAAAAGATGGCTCTGGGTGTTAATTCAAGATTTAATATCAAACGGTTGCATGTATTGAATGGAGAGAAGAACTTGAAAAAAATATCAATATTTTTCCTGCTTTAAATAAGATTCATCTGAATTTTGGCATCTACCGGTAATTAAATAAATAAGAAATATAGGTCTAAAGAAGTTGTGTCTGTTTTACCTTACCAGGACGTGGAGAGTTCTGGTCCAAGAATGAAGGCGTGGGTTCGAATCCCACTCCTGACAATCGGTAATTAAAAAGTTAAAAAATATAGTTCTGAAGAAGTTGTGACTGATTCTTGGAAAAATGCTGTTCGAAGCTTAAACTGGCATGGAATATAAATAGTTTATAAGCATTTACACGCGATGTGTCAGAATGGACGAGCGCCAGATACGAGTATTATTTCTATCTGACAAGGACGCTGTGAGTTCTGGCCCACGGATGTTCGCGTGGGTTCGAATCCCACTCCTGATAATCTGCTTAATTTTTATCAAAATATTTTTTACTCGAATTTTAGTTGACAGTGTATTAAAAGGTGAAAGCTTTCCATGAATTATTTTCTCCAACATGGCTCCAGATGTTATTTTAAAATTTAATATCAAACCTTTGCATGTACTGAATGGAGAGAAGGACTTGAAAAAAAAATATCAATTACATTTTTTCTGACTTAATTAAAGTTCATCTGAATTTTGGCCTCTGCCGGTAATTGAAAGGTTAACGAATATAGGTCTGAAAAAGTTGTGACTGTTTCTTGGAAACATTCTGATCGAAGCATAAATAGGCCTGGAATATTAATTGTTTTTAAAGACTTATTAACAATAAAAATTATCTTTTTTTTCTACTGTCGTTAAGCAAGTGTAGATAGCGTGAATAAAGTAAACAATACACATCTAATATGTTGAGCTCTGAATGAAGTGCAGATAGGAGATCTTAAGTGTACACAAATGTTTTAATAGAAAGATATAATACATTATGTGATATACATCTTTAACTTGTGAAATAAGAACATCTAACATTAGGATATGTTATCATGACATTTGGTGAGATGTTCGACGTAATATTTCAGGATGGCCGAGCGGTCTAAGGCGCCAAATTGAAAGTATTATTTTTCCCTTTCCAGGACGTTGAGTGTTCTTGTCCACGATTGTGGGCTTGGGTTTGAATTCCACTTCTGTTTAATATTTTTTCAAATTATTTCTTACTCGAATTTGAGTTGACAGTGAAGTGAAAGGTGAAAGCTATTCATGCATTATTTTCAAAAAAGATGGCTCCAGGTGTTATTTTAAGATTTAATATCAAAACGTTGCATTATGGCACTACCCGACGAGTCGCTGTTTGTTTCGATCTAAATAGCTGTTCGTAAATTGGCTCCGTCATGGTGAGCTCTCTTGTCCCACGTTGTGTTGATTAATCACAAGGTAATCAAGGGATTTCTCCACTAGCTGTCTCTCTTGCCGAGAGGGAAGTGTGCACACAATTGAGTAATAAAAGAAAACAAAAATAGCACTAATAAAAATAAGTGGTCCGACGTCTGAAGTGTTGTAAAATAGCGTCTTTATATACAGGATATACACAATAGTCTCTTGGATAATTACCAATCCTTGCTTCTATCAAACTGGTAGCGGAACGGAAGTCTCTTAAGTAAATCGAATTATTCTCCTAAGCAATAACGAGAAATCTGGCTGGCCAAGGCTCGCTGCTCCGAACAGAGTTCTAAGTTCGTTGTAAGTCTAGTCAACTTGATTCTTGTTTTCCGGAATGTTGCGGAAATAGCCGAAGTGTTGTGTTGTGGGTAGGTTGGCGCGGTTCGTCTTCGGAGACGGAATCTAGGTGGATTTCTTGTTCCGGGTTGGATCACTCTCCTGTTCCGTTTTGTTTTGGGTGGTGTTGCCGGAACTGTAGTCACCTGTGATGGAACGCTCTCCTGACAAAAGTGTAGAAGGCGGTGGGGATGGGTGTGGTGGTGGCGGGTACATGTATTGCAGGTAATTCGGTCGTGGTATGAGCCTACGTATATGTGCTCGATGGACCCAATCGGTTTCGCCGTTTTTATTTCTGACCTGGAGTACCATGTCGTTTGTTTTGGTGACTTCAAAGTCACCTACCCTAGGCAGGTATGACAAGTAGGCTATTGTGGACTGAGGTCGGTGGAGTAGTACCTTGTCCACAACCTGAATCGAGTCCTTGAAAATGCATCGGTTCAGTTTGGTCTCCATTTTGTGATCAGCCTCATTGTTTGCCAGGGCAACTCTTACGTGTACATGTCGGAGCAGGGCGTTTATCCGCATTCCGTCGTCGTTGGTGATATTTCGTTGTGGCAATTTTGGTAGTCCAATATGTGGTTGACGACCAGTGATGACATAGTGTGGGGATGTGCCAGTGGAGCAATTGGCTGTGGCATTCATAGAGGAGACCACAGATTCAAGGACGTTGGTCCATTCGCAGTTTCTGTCCTCGCAGATGATGTGTAGGGCGTTTTTTAGTGTCCGGTGTTGTCGTTCAGTGTTTCCCGAACTTTGAGGTTGCCACGGACAATGAAGTTCTCGAGTGATCGGTGTTAGGTTGCAAAAATCTTTGTAGACCTCTCCAGTGAAGTGGGTTCCTCGGTCCGAAGCTACGATGCGGAGAATCTCTCGGTGACGCAGAAATAACTGGTAGAGCCCGCGGGCAGCGTCAACTGCGCGGTCCCTAGAGCATGGTATGGTCATGAGGTGTCGGCTGAAGCTGTTCAAGATTGTAAGGATATACCGCTTGCCTTTTGAGAGGGGCATTGAAATAAAATCAATGTAGACCACTTCAAATGGTTTTCTGCCTTGCCTACATTGGCCGATAGGCCAGTTTGGGCGCTTGCCGTAATTTCCTTTGCGTTTAGCAAAGGTGTGGCATGAACGAACATATTCTTTGATATCGCGGTCTTTAAATTCCCACCAGTAGCTGGATAGGTGTTCTTGCATGTGGCTGATACCAGAGTGGTTTATACAGTCATGCGCTTGGTAGAGATATTTTGCGCGGAGTTTGTATAGTACTACCAGCTTAGTCGTGTTGGTATCGTCTTTGATCATTAGAACCGACGTTTCCGGCTCCAAATAAGACTGATGTATGTGTTTGTTGAAAAGTGTAGTGAGATGATCGTTGGGGTCAAGTTTGATGGTGACAGGTCCTTGTGTCGTCGATTGGAGGGCCTTGATGATTTTCAAGAGCATATCATCGGAGGCTTGTTCAGCGGCAATACCCATATGGTCGGCGATCTTTTCTACAGGGATGGCTGATATGGTGTGGAAAGCAAAGAATGCATCGGTGGCCTGCTTATAATGCTGGATATTCTGAGGTGTGTGTGTTCCGGGAAGATGCTGGAGTAACAAGATGGTACATATATGTTCAAGCTAGACCCTTGGAGTTTGTACACCTTGCCTGCTCGTGTGGGGTCTGCCGATAATTTGCCCCTGTTGTGGCCGTATCTCCGACTGAGCATGTCGGCCCAGACGTTCGACTCTTCCACGTATTCCAAGACGAACTTGTTTCACGAGATCTCTTCCTGCCATCGTCGTATCTTCGCATTGTTGAATTCTCGTTGGTCTAAGTACATCAGAGACCGGTGGTCTGTGAAAACGACGAATGGCCGGCTACGTAGGAAGTAATCGAACTTGGAGATGGCCCATTTGATAGCGTATGCCTCACGTTTAGTCGTCGACCAGTTTCGTTCCGTCGGACTGAAGGTATGTGAGGCCACTGCTATGATTTTCTTTCGACCTGATTCGCCCTCTTGCATGAGTATAGCTCCGCATGCGATGTTGCTGGCATCACTGGTGAGGGTAAATAGTCCAGAGAAGTCAGGGAACGAGATGATCGGTGGTGAAGCGAGGCGCTTCTTGATTTTCTCGAAAGCCTTGTTGGCTTTTTCTGTCCAGGCAAATGTCCGACCTGGTTTGTTTAGATCATTTATGGGGGCCATCAGGTTGGAGAACATATCCATCTGAATACTCTCGTGCAGTCGCGTCTCGAAAAATTGTCGGATCCACACGAGACGTCCAATGAGACTTTGTAGTTCCTTTCTTGTCGGAGATTTCATTTCGATGATGGCGCGAACGTATTCCGGATCGGCCTTGAATCCATCGCTATTGACGATGCGACCGAGAAATTTAGTTTCATTAGCCAGAAAGGTGCATTTGTCTGGGTTTAATTTCAACCCGAATTTGCGAAGACCCATAAAAAGTTGTTCAAGTGCTGTTATATATTCCTCGAAGGTTTTGGCGTGGGCGAGATTGTCCAGGGCATCGGTTATGCATCGGGAGAAAATTTGTCCTGCGGATGTTAGACCGAAGGCCAGACGGATGTACTGGAAACAGCGTCCTTTCCAAGTAAAGGCAGTTTTGTGGCGGTCAAGTTTGTCAATGACGATTTGCCTGTAGCCGTTGCGGAGATCGAGAGCTGAAAAGTATTTGTTGCTCTCGCCAATCTTGTTAAATGTGGAGTCGATAGTTGGCATCGGGTATGAGTCGAGATCGACCAATACTTTGAGGGTTCTCTTGAAATTGGCGACCACGCGGATGTCGCCGTTTTTCTTACGAACGGCGAAGACAGGACTGTTGAATCCCTTAGAGTCGTCGCAAGGTTCGATGATACCCTTGCGTGTAATTTCCGCATCTTCCAGTGCTTGGGCTATCGGGTGCTGTTTTTGGCTCCTGGACTGGCGATTGGTCGGTATGCAGATGAGCCTGATGAATGTGCCCCTTTTATTGTTTTCAGTGCCGAGAATATCAGCATAGTTGATGAGGAGGTCTGCAGTAGCATCCAGTTCGTTGCGGTTAGTGTGGTGTGGAAGAGATAAGCCTGCCCTTCGTCTCAGCCAATCCAATTTCTGGTTGAGAGTCCAACTGTTACTTGGTAATCTCACTGTAACGCATGGTTCCTTGTCAGTGATGGCTTGGGCGCTATGTGGATGGTCATGGGTTGGGTGTTTCTTAAAATTGGAGACTGCGATAAGTGAAGTACTGTGTGTCATTGTACCGGATGGAAGAGCGCGTGTAAGTGGGTCGGGTCTGTGTGTCTGTTTCAGTTGTTTGTTCAGTTCCAGCAGCTACACCTTCACGTCGGCGAGGATTTTGTCAGATTCCTTTCCATGGTTGTGTGGCTTGGGGTGCGTGGGTCGGTTTGCGATCATTGCGGTGGCCTCGACGGCAGTTGTGGTGTCTGTTTCGATGCCTCGATCGAGATAGCGTTGCGCATCGCTTGCAATGCCACCTGCCGAGTAGTGTCTGTCCATGGTTTTAATGAGGTGTGGATAGATACTGGGTGTCCATGAGCATGGCCCCCATTAAGGAGACGATGTCGGCCGTTATCTCGGCATTCTGTCCGTCTTGAATTTTGCCTTGACGTGGACTGCGGCCTCTCGGATCGTGTTTTCAAGTCGGCCTGTGAAATCTGAGTTTCTCCTCTTCACGCCGCTGGAGGTCCCATGCACGGCTGAGGTGGTGGAAGTTCGTCATTTGGCTTCCGTGAGTAGTAACGAGGTAGGTTTTAGCTCCTCGGACGTGGATGTAGGTTGATTTGAATCAACCATCTGCTGGAAGATGCCTTTGTTGAGGAGTTGTTTTGCCAGTTGTTTTATTTTTGTTTTTGACGAACTCTTTCTCCATTTCGGGGTAATCTTCCAACTCTGCCTTCACGTGTATCTTGTATGCTTTGTTGAGGTCGGTGATAAAGCGGTTCACGTCGTTGCCTGGTTCAAACGATCGGATAGATTTTGTAGAGTCCCGTAGCGATTGATGATGTAATAATAACTTGTATTTCCAGGAGTGTTGAAGTCTGTGTGACCCTTCGCGCGTGGTGGTTCGCAGAGCGGTTAAAAGTTCTTGTAGGTCCGCATGTAATTGGTCAATGATAGACTGTGTGTGAGGATTTTCGGCGAGTTCCATGTCGATCTTCGTCTGGAAAATCGCCGCTTTTGTTGTTAAACAAAATTCCAGAAATTCGGGGACAAGCCTGAATAATACATTGTTTTGCAGTGCGCTTGACACCAGTGTTATATATCTAAACAGAGTAAAATACGTATGGTTACAAAACAGATTCAGACACTCAACAATAAAGAATAATAACAATGCTTGATGCGAGAAGTATACACATAAAATATTTATTTCTCCTTTTTTGAACAACGAAGGTCATAAGAAGAAAGACAAAAGAAGTTCAAAGGTTCATACAAGTGATTATAGAGTATAATAGTATAAACAACAGATCGATAGGTTCGTATTAAAGTGGAAGAAGACGAAAGGAGTTCAATGGTTCATACAAGTGATTATAAATTATACTAGTACAAACAACAAAACGATAGGGCCGTAATAAAATGGAAGACGAAATAATTTCAAGGGTCCATACAAGGGATTACAACTGATGGTAGTATAAACAACAGAACGATAGGGCCGTAATAAAGTACAAGAAGACGAAAGCTGTTCAAGGGTTCATACAAGTGATTATAAATTATAGTAGTCTAAACAACAGAACGATAGGGCCGTAATAAAATGGAAGACAAAATCAGTTCAAGGATTCATATAAGTGATGATAAATTATAGTAGTATAAACAACAGAAAGATATGTTCGCAAGAAAGTAGAGGAAGATGAAAGCAGTTCAAGGGATCATACAAGTGATTATAAATTATAGTAGTATAAACAAGGGAACGATAGGGACGTAATAAAGTGGAAGAAGACGAAAGCACTTCAAGGGTTCATACAAGTGATTATAAATTATGGTAGTATAAACAAGGGAACGATAGGGACGTAATAAAGTGGAAGAAGACGAAAGCACTTCAAGGGTTCATACAAGTGATTATAAATTACAGTAGTATAAACAAAGGAACGATAGGGACGTAATAAAGTGGAAGAAGACGAAAGCACTTCAAGGGTTCACATGAAAGTGATTATAAATTATGGTAGTATAAACAAGGGAACGATAGGGACGTAATAAAGTGGAAGAAGACGAAAGCATTTCAAGGGTTCATACAAGTGATTATAAATTATAGTAGTATAAACAAGGGAACGATAGGGACGTAATAAAGTGGAAGAAGACGAAAGCACTTCAAGGGTTCATACAATTGATTATAAATTACAGTAGTATAAACAAGGGAACGATAGGGACGTAATAAAGTGGAAGAAGACGAAAGCACTTCAAGGGTTCATACAAGTGATTATAAATTATAGTAGTATAAACAAGGGAACGATAGGGACGTAATAAAGTGGAAGAAGACGAAAGCATTTCAAGGGTTCATACAAGTGATTATAAATTATAGTAAGCTGTCCATAGGGAACGATAGGGACGTAATAAAGTGGAAGACGAAAGCACTTCAAGGGTTCATACAAGTGATTATAAATTATAGTAGTATAAACAAGGGAACGATAGGGACGTAATAAAGTGGAAGAAGACGAAAGCACTTCAAGGGTTCATACAAGTGATTATAAATTATAGTAGTATAAACAAGGGAACGATAGGGACGTAATAAAGTGGAAGAAGACGAAAGCACTTCAAGGGTTCATACAAGTGATTATAAATTATAGTAGTATAAACAAGGGAACGATAGGGACGTAATAAAAGTGGAAGAAGACGAAAGCACTTCAAGGGTTCATACAAGTGATTATAAATTATAGTAGTATAAACAAGGGAACGATAGGGACGTAATAAAGTGGAAGAAGACGAAAGCACTTCAAGGGTTCATACAAATGATTATAAATTACAGTAGTATAAACAAGGGAACGATAGGGACGTAATAAAGTGGAAGAAGACGAAAGCACTTCAAGGGTTCATACAAGTGATTATAAATTATAGTAGTATAAACAAGGGAACGATAGGGACGTAATAAAGTGGAAGAAGACGAAAGCATTTCAAGGGTTCATACAAGTGATTATAAATTATAGTAGTATAAACAAGGGAACGATAGGGACGTAATAAAGTGGAAGAAGACGAAAGCACTTCAAGGGTTCATACAAGTGATTATAAATTATAGTAGGTATAAACAAGGGAACGATAGGGACGTAATAAAGTGGAAGAAGACGAAAGCATTTCAAGGGTTCATACAAGTGATTATAAATTAGTAGTATAAACAAGGGAACGATAGGGACGTAATAAAGTGGAAGAAGACGAAAGCACTTCAAGGGTTCATACAAGTGATTATAAATTATAGTAGTATAAACAAGGGAACGATAGGGACGTAATAAAGTGGAAGAAGACGAAAGCACTTCAAGGGTTCATACAAGTGATTATAAATTATAATAGTATAAACAAGGGAACGATAGGGACGTAATAAAGTGGAAGAAGACGAAAGCGCTTCAAGGGTTCATACAAGTGATTATAAATTATAGTAGTATAAACAAGGGAACGATAGGGACGTAATAAAGTGGAAGAAGACGAAAGCACTTCAAGGATTCATGCAAGTAATTATAAAGTATAATAGTATAAACAACAGAACGATCGGGCCGAAATAAATTGGAGGAAGACGAAAGCATTTCAAGGGTTCATCCAAGTGATTATAAATTATAGTAGCATAAGCAACAGAACGACAGTGTCGCAATAAAATGATAGAAGACGAAAGCCGTTCAAGGGTTTATACAAATGATTATAACGTATAGTAGTATAAACAACAGAACGATGGGGTCGTAATAATATGGAAAAAGACGAAATCAGTTCGAGGGTTCATAAAAGTGATTATAGAGTATAGTATTATAAACAACGGAACGATAGTGGAAGACGACGAAATCAGGTCAAGCGTTCATACAAGTGATTATAAATTATAGTAGTATAAACAACAGAACGATAGGGTCTTAATAAAGTGGAGGAAGTCGAAAACATTTCAAGGGTTCATTCAAGTGATTATACATTATAGTAGTATAAACAACAGAACGGTAGGGCCGACATAATGTGGAAGACGACGAAAGCAGTTCAAGGGTTCATGCAAGTAATTATAAAGTATAATAGTATAAACAACAGAACGATAGGGTCGTAATAAAGTGGAAGAAGAAGAAAGCAGTTCAAGGGTTCACACAAGTTATTACAAATTATAACAGCGGAAACAGAACGATAGTGCGTATTAAAGTGGAAGGAGACGAAAGGAGTTCAAGGGTTCATACAAGTGATTTCAAATTATAATAGTATAAACAACAAAAAGATAGGGTCGAAATAAAGCGGAAGAGGACGAAAGAAGTTCATGGGTTCATACGAGTGATTATATATTATAGTAGTATAAACAACAGAACGATAGGGTCGTAATAAAGTGGAAAAAGACGAAAGCAGTTCAAGGGATCATGCAAGTGATTATAGAGTATAGTAGTATAAACAACAGAACGATAGAGTCGTAATAATATGGAAAAAGACGAACTCAGTTCGAGGGTTCATACAAGTGATTATAGAGTATAGTATTATAAACAACGGAAAGATAGGGTCGTAATAAAGTGGAAGACGACGAAATCAGTTCAAGGGTTCATACAAGTGATTATAAATTATAGTAGTATAAACAACAGAACGATAGCGCCGTAATAAATTGGAAGACGAATGCAGTTCAAGTGTTCATACAAGTGATTATAGAGTATAGTAGTATAAACAACAGAACGATATGGTCGTAATGAAGTGGAAGAAGAGGAAAGCTGTTCAAGGTTTCATAGAAGTGATTATAAATTATACTAGTTACAACAACAGAACGATTGGGCCGTAATAAAATGGAAGACGAAAGCAGTTCAAGGTTTTAAAAAGTTATTATATATTATAGTAGTATAAACAACAGAGCGATAGGGTCGTAATAAAGTGGAAGAAGACGAAATTAGTTCAATGGTTCATACAAGTGATTTGTAATTGTAGTAGTATAAACAACAGAACGATAGGGCCGTAATAAAATGGAAACCCGAAAGCAGTTCAAGGTGTTCATGCAAGTAATTATAAAGTATTATAGCATAAATAACATAACTATAGGGTCGTAATAAAGTGGAAAAAGACGAAATCAGTTCAAGGGATCATGCAAGTGATTATAGAGTATAGTAGTATAAACAACAGAAACATTGGGCCGTAATAAAGTGGAAGACGACGAAATCAGTTCAAGGGTTAATACAACTGATTATAAATTATAGTTGTATAAACAACAGACCGATAGGGCCGTAATAAAAGGGAAGACGAAATCAGTTCATTGTTTCATACAAGTGATTATAAATTATAGTAGTATAAACAACAGAACGATTGGACCGTAATAAAATGGAAGACGAAATCAGTTCAAGGGTTGATACAAGGGATTATAAAATATAGTCGTATAAACAACAGAACGATAGAGCCGTCAGAAAATTGATGACGAAATCAGTTCAAAGGTTCATACCAGTGATTATTAATTATAGTAGTCTAAACAACAAAAAGATAGGGCCGTAATAAAATGGAAGACGAAATCAGTTCAAGGATTCATAAAAGTGATTATAAATTATAGTAGTATAAACAACAGAACGATAGGGCCGTAATAAAATGGAAGACGAAATCAGTTCAAGGGTTCATACAAGTGATTATAGATCATAGCAGTATAAACAACAGAACGATAGGGTCGTAATAAAATGGAAGAAGACGAAAACATTTCAAGGGTTCATACAATTTATAATTCATTATCGTTGTATAAACAACAGAACGACAGGGCCGTAATAAAGTGGAAGAAGTCCAAAGCAGATCAAGGTTCATACAAGTGATTATAGAGTATAGTAGTATAAACAACTGTACGATAAGGACGTAATAAAGTGGAAGACGAGGAAAGCAGTTTAACGGTTCATGCAAGTAATTATAAATTATTATAGTATAAACAACGGAACGATATGGTCGTATTAAAGTAGAGGAAGACGAAAGCATTTCAAGGGTTCATACAAGTGATTATACATTATAGTAGCATAAAGAACAGAACGATAGCATCGTAATAAAATGGAGGAAGAGGAAAGCATTTCATGGGTTCATACAAGGGATTATACATTATAGTATTATAAACAACAGAACTAGAGGGCCGTAATAAAGTGGAAGAAGACGAAATCAGTTCTAGGGTAGATATAAATGATTATAGGGTATTGTATTTATGCCCATGCCATGGTGCGGGGCCGACGGTCGCTGGGTATCTAACCCCTCATCTCGGCAACCTGACACACCACGTCGAGCTTCTCGCCAAATGTCCTGATAACATATCCTAATCTTAGATGTTCTTATTTCACACGTTGAAGATGCATAACGCATAATGTATTATATCTTTCTATTTTGCCGGGGTTAGCAAACTCGTTGTTGCCTTTGGTTTACCCAATAGGGTTACTCTCCTCTCCATGACGTTAATTGTTGGTCGTCTTCCCCTTTCGGAGCTTGTTTACAGGACCAATGGAATTCCTTTCAGTCTTATGACGTCATCTTCCCATACCCATTTTCTGAGCTGGACTTAACCGGCGAATTTTCTTTCTCGGAATTTTTTTTTCTCACGAAACAATTTCGGGGATTTTTTCTTAAACAATCGCTATTAACCTTTTTGAACTGGCTTCGCCCAAAACAAGTTGACAAGGGTCTATTGACATTATTACTTAGATAAGAATTTTTCCGCACTTGTGTTTTTAATATTCATTTCTGAGTCACCGACATTTTCAGACGACGGAAAATACCTTCGCCATCCGTTCCACCCCGATGTCAAGTAAAAAGGTCTCTTCTCTAAATTACTTCAACTCGGAATCGGATATTTGTTATCTTAATTCTTTTCACAATTCCCGCTAGCAGGACAATTGGATACAATAATAAAAGTGATTTTTTTTCGGCTATTACTAAATAAAAAACGAAAACCGCAATTGAATTTATCTCTTTCTTTTAGGTTTAAAATGACAATTGTTAGCCTTCATAGGTGGGTCGAACCCAGCATCTATTGTTCATAGAACTTCCTGACATTAAAGCATATCTAAGTCTTTTCTTTCTTCATCTTCTTTCTCCGGTTTAAAATAACAATAGAGCTACACCATTTGTTATCTTTTTCGTTTTCTTTTCCTTCGCTCCTATTCAGAGAATAAAGAAAAATGTCTTTTAGTACGTTTTCCTCTGACTTATAATAGTAATTAGAAGATTTTCCAGTTATGGTTAATAATTCATTAATAAAATTAATTACCTCAGTTTTCCTTCGCTCATATTCGGAGAATAAAGAAAATTTCTCTTAGGAGAAATTTTCTTCGGATCTATAATAGCAATTAGAAGATTTTCCAGTTATAGTTAATTATTAGTTAATAAACTTAATTACCTCCACTCCGCACCAAAATATTGTTATAGCATTTATTGAATGGAGAGAAGGACTTAAGAAAAACAGGAACATTTTTCCTGACTTAATTAAGGTTCATCTGAATTTTGGCATCTACCAGTAATTAAAACTTTAACGAATATAGGGCTGAAGAAGTTGTGACTATTTTTTGGAAACATGCTGTTCGGAGCATAAATCGGTATAGAATATTAATTGTTTTTAAAGACTTATTAACACTAAATATTATTGTTCTTTTCTACTGTCGTTCGGCAAGTGTAGATAGCGTGATTAAAGTAAACAATACACATCTTATTTGTTGAGCCCTGATTAAAGTGCATTTAGATAGGAGATTTTAAATGTACACAAATGTTTTAATAGAAAGATATAATACATTATGCGTTATGCATCTTCAACGTGTGAAATAAGAACATCTAAGATTAGGATATGTTATCAGGACATTTGGCGAGAAGTTCACCGCGGTGTGTCAGGATGGCCGAGAAAAGGTTAGACTGGTTGCAAGACTTCTGCAAGTGGACGATGTCGCTAGCCTAATGCCATTATACCTGGAGTGAGACGCACTAGCCCTCTACATGGAAATGGAGGAGAAAGATCAGAGAGACGTTGACCAGATCAAAGCCAGGCTAAAGCAGGCATTTAACGACGACTCGTTTTCAGCATACAGAATACTGACCATGGTCAAGTGTACCGGCAAACGTGTAGATGTCTACGTAAACACAATCAGGCAGCTTGTTGGATTGGCCGGGTTCGAGGTATCTGAGATGGAAAGGCTCACCAAACTAGTCTTTCGTTATTGGGTTCTCTGATACGATCTCCATTGGACTACGACAGCCACCAAAAGTTGAAGCTCTGACTATGGGGGATTTATTAGCAAGAGCGAGAGTGCTGACAACAACTGGAGACGAAAGCCAGGACGTAATTGCAGCTGTGCGCCCAACCCATAGTGACAACGTGTCTCCCACCAAGAGTGGTCCAATCACCAGTGAGACATCGGGTGCAGCAGCAAAGGCCACATAGCAAAAGGTTGTCGGAAGCGCAGAACACGCTGCTATCGATGCGGGGAGGTTGGACACTGAGCTCTTGACTGTTCAGGAAACGCTACAGGAGACAAGGCATCAGCTCTAGCCTTTTCCCCAACCAAGATGTAAATACGGCACTCCCAGTGGCAAACATCCTTGTTGACGGAACTTGGTGTCCGGTGTTGATTGATACTGGCTGTTCACGGACGATTGTTGATGCGGATCGGTGCCGGTCTTGAAAGAGAGTGACTGTGGACTATTGGAGGCATGTCCCGTCCATGTTTTGGTGCAGGAGTGGTATTCGTATCCACGGATGAAGATAGTTCTACCAAAATCAACGTGTTGGTGGTGCGTGGTAAGCACCTGGGATTTGACCTACTATTGGGGATTGATGCGATAACAGCCCTGGGAGGCATTGCTATTGGGCCAACAGGACAAGTGCAGATTGGCAATGGACGAGCAGCTAAGTGTAATTCCGCTGATGACAGAACAAGGCTAAAGTGCGTCCAGTGATGGACTTCCGGGAGCTCAACCATCACGTTGACGCTTTCACAGCTGATGCAGGCGTCTGTGCAGCTAAACTGCGTGAATGGCGGCAGAAAGGATCAAACGTGTCTGTGTTGGATCTCAGGAGAGCATACCTCCAAGTTCGTATCCACGCGTCACACTGGCCATACCAAACCGTGAAAATTGACGGGAAACGATATAGCCTGACACGTTTAGGATTCAGGTTAAACGTGGCTCCCCTCATAATGAAGGAGATTATTAGCGCGGTGCTGACTAAGGAAGAAACTGTGGATAGCGCGGCATCCGCTTATATCGACGACATTTATATCAACAAAGATGTCGTTCCCGCGACCCGACTTAAAGAACATTTGGCCCAGTTTGGGCTGGAATGCAAAGACCCAGAACGACTTATGCACGGATACTAGGAAGCGTGGTTCCTAACGTCCCCAGTGTAGTTACGCGACGAAAAGTATTTTCTCTGTGTGGAAGGCTTGTTGGGCACTTCCCGGTGTGTGGTTGGCTCCGTGTGGCCTGCGGAATGCTCAAGAGGAGAGCAAGTTCGGTGACGCAGGGCTAGGATGACGAAACGAAGGATGCCCTCCTCCAGCACATGGCGTCTGAGACCGTGAGTTCTGTGCAGCGAGACGATCCGGTTCGTGGAGATTGGTACGTGGATTGCCAGGAGCTGAACGTTTGGGTCAATGCAAGCTCCCTGGTGATTGAGAGCCACGAAACAGTGCTGGAAGATGCTTGCTGGCTTCGACCTGAGGATGACACTCAACATAACAATTTGGCCGAGCTTGATGCCGTGTTGAAAGGCGTCAAATTGGCACTCCAATGGCAGAGTAAGACGATACATGTGAAAACAGGTTCCGTTTGCGTGTACCACTGGATGTCGGATACTCAAATTGGGAGAGCGCGAGTGCACACCAAGTTGACAAACAAAATGCTCATCAGGAGGTGGCTGAATATTCTCAATAAGCTCGTGGACGAGTATCAGCTTACCGTGGACGTGACACTGGTCCCATCGGCTCTGAATATAGCTGATCGACTGACGAGAGTACCGCAGCGATGGTTCGACGCACTGAAGAAAAGCAATGGACCCGGGTCACTGATTGGCGCCATCCGTGTGGACAAACTGGACGCTGACCAAATCATGTCCATCCAGAGAAACAGCGGTCACATTGGAGTGCGGCGCACTACCTACTTTGCCAGTAGAGTCTGCCCGTCAACGAAAAAAGTAGCCGTCAGATCAGTGGTATGGGCGTGTGAAGAATGCCAGTCTACAGACCCCGCACCAATTCACTGGGAAAAAGAAAAGCTCGGAGTAAGCGAGAACTGGCAGAGACTGGGAATGGATATTACCTACTATGGTGGCCATCACTTCGTAACGCTGACGGACTGCGGCCTGTCGCGTTTTTCAGCCTGGAAGCAATTGGCGAGACAGGACTCGGCGACCGTGATTCGCCCGCTGAAAGCAGTGTTCTTTGAGCGAGGGCCCACTCCACGAGCTCCTCACTGACGACCCAGCCTTCTGTAGCAGGGAATTCAGAGCTGGGAATGAGATAGCAGAGCGATGCCACCGCACAGTAAAACGAATCGCGACCAGGATGCGCGTCTACTGGTATAATGTCACGCCAAAAAACAATACCTCACCCCAGACTGCGCCAGCCAACAGGATCCACTGATACGAACTGAGGGTGAAAAGGGTTGACGCCCCGATGATGTCGTTATCTCCCTGGCATGGATTTTACCAGGTCGGAGATCGCCTGTGGATCAAGGCCCCAATAAGTCGGTACCCCACCAAGTTCAACAGGGGTCGGTGACGAAAATGATCAGCTCACAGTTATTTCTGGTTGACAGAATATTCCGCCACGTTAAGGGTCTGTGCCCGCGCCATGGTCCGAAAAAGATTCTGATGAAACATCCGAGAACGGAGCAGAAAGTTTAATGCCTGATGAGGAAAGTTCATAAAGCGTCAATCCACCCAAATAGGGAGCAAGAGCAGACGCACAGTGCGTCATTCCACCCGAAGAGGAAGTAAGAGAAGAGCTCCCACCCTGCGTGCCTTTGCGAAGAAGCACACGTTGAAAACGACCGTCGCCGGGATGCCACCTTTGTGATCATGAGATCAGGGAGGGATGTAATGAAAGACATGACTTACCTCGGAATTCAAAACGAATATGTCTTGAGTGTAAGATAACAAAAAGAAAGATGGCCGCTACTGAAGACACAACTGGTGCCTGTTTCACAACTGCCCTGTGTAACGGGTCGAGAAAAGGAAACCTGAAATCTATTTCCTTGAGGCGACGAAAGAAAGAAAAACATTCATCTTTTTTTTTATACTACACAAACATTAGGATATGCTATTAGGACATTTAAATAATTAACGACTATAGGTGTGAATAATTTTTACCGTTTCTTGGAAACATGATGTTCGAATCTTAAATCGGCCTGTCAAATTATTTTTCAGACATACATAAGCAATCCGTATTTTAATATTTATTTAATTTCGGCTGTCGTTCGGCAAGTTTTAGATAGCGAGAATGAAATAAAATAAAACACATCTTTTTTAATTTTTTGAGCTCTCATTCAAGTGCCCGAAATTATGAGATTTTAAGTGTACACAAATGTTCTAATAAAAACATTTATTACATTATTTTTTATATATATAATCGTTTCACCCCGAGCAAGGCATTTCACTGCCACTATTGCGCAGGGGGTTACATAAATTGGTGAGACAGGGTGGTTAGTGGTGTGAAAGGATGGTTAGATATAGGAAAAGTCAGAAGGAGGGTGACAGACGGATAAGGATAACGAGAATGAGGGTTGGGTAGATGGTGAGACTGTTGTGAGAATAGATGCAAGTTAGTGTGATAGGAGGTGTCTATTGACCTTACATTTAAACTCCTGGAGATTGTAGCCGTCGGGAAAGCAGACACGTGGAAGGGAATTCCACAGGCGGAAAGCGCGAGAAAAGAAGCTCTTGGAGTTAAATTACGGTTACATCTTATCTGTTTTACTGTAAAATGGTGGGACCTAGTAGCAAATCTAGTATCTCGTGTAAATTCATACCTAGACGGCACCAATGATCTAAGTTCATCGGAGCAGAAGCCATGAAAGTACTTGTATAAGAGGCACAGGGAAACCACATCACGCCGGTGAGAGAGTGGTTGCAGCCGGTCTGCCAAGTCAGTATCGATCACATTACAGATTATCCGTTGTATTTTATCAAGAAGCCCAAGGAGAGTAGCTGGGGCACCCGACCAGATGTGGCAGCAGTACTCAATACACGCGCCGATGGTAGATTTATATATGTGCAGGATAGATTCAGGCTGGAAAAACTTCCGGGCCCGCCACAGAGAGCCGACTTTCATAGCGGCGGATTTGGAAATAGATTCGATATAGTCATTCCATTTGAGGTCCGCCAAGAGTGTAAGGCCAAGGAGGCAGGGTGTTTTACTCTCTGGGAGGCAAGCCTGTTCCATGCTAATGGGAGGTAGATGCGATTGTCTGTGGTGGCTAGTTGATAGCAGCTATAGATGCATTGAAATTTACGATCCATTTCCTACCCCAGGCCACTACGGATTGGCGGTCCTTTTCAAGCTCGGCAGCGAGGTTCGCTTTGTCGCACACAGGAAATAAAAATTTTGATCGAGGCGAGAGTAGATTGTGGTGTCATCGGCGTACATGCCTGCTTGGGATCTAATGGCATCGGGGAGATCATTAATGTACATCAGAAAGGGTGTGGGACCTAGAGGAACGCCCGCGTTCCTATGGTAGTTTTGGGAGGCATGCCCATTTAATACTACCTTCAATGTGCGGTTAGAGAGGAATGACTGGATGAGATCAAACTAATGTCCAGTTATACAGGAGCTCCGCAGTTTGCATAAAAGGCCAGCGTGCCAGACTCTGTCGAACGCTTTGGAGATATCCAAGGCAACGGTTCGGGCTTCGCCATTTTTGTCAAGAGCCTGGTATATGTACTCGGTAATGGTCGTTAGCATATCAGCAGTAGACCTGATGAAGCGAAAACCGTACTGTTTGTCCGAGAGAAGCCTGTTGGCCGTGAGATGCTGAATCACCTCGGCGTTGATAATGGCTTCGAAAACTTTGCCGAAGATCGGAAGGAGACTGATAGGGCGGTAATTGGCGGGGTCTGAGGGTTCGCCAAAGTTCTTAAATATAGGAACTACACAGGAGGACTTCCAACAGCCAGGAAAACAGGAAGCAGAAAGGCAGAGGTTATAGAGTTCAGAGAGGACAGAGGAGAGTTCTGGGGCACATTTCTTCAGGACTATGATTGGGATTCCGTCCCCGCCGCTCGCTTTGTGAGGGTCAAGTTTTGAGATTATCTTAGAGACCAGCGAGGGTGTAATGTGGACGCTATTTAGTTGAGCCTTAGTTCTAGGTGGGAAGTCGGGTGTAGGTACCCCTGACGTGTCCAGTATCAAATTGGTGGAGTATCTATGGGCAAAGCATTCAGCCTTGTCCGCTGGGGAGGTGAGAACTTCAAATTAATTGTTTAGTGGGGTTATTGAAGTATTGCTTTTGTTGAGCACGCTTTTGCAGTTGCCAGTAATCTTTGGCGCCGAACTTAGAGGATGTTATGCGTTGCTTCATTCTGGCAGCAAACGCCCTCTTAGCTTCGTTCAGTACTTTCTTGCACTTATTACGAGCTGAGGTGAAAAGGCGCCTGTTTTGGTTCTACGAGTAGCTTCGATAGAGCCGGAAGAAATGGTTCCGGTGGGCAATGGCGGCTGAGCAAGCAGGCGAGAACCAGGGGGATGAATTTGATTTTAGCTGGAATTTCCTGGCCCGGATGAAAGCATCGATGCCAGCCTTAACCCAAGAGGAGACCTCGAACGCGCAGTCTTCGACAGGAAGACCGAAGACGTTGTTCCAGGGAACGTCACAGAGGAAGTCTCGGAACGAATCCCAGTCTGCTCTCTGTAGCAGTATGATAGTCTGCTGGTTTGGGTTTCTTGGGTAGAGTAAGATGTTGACGGATACTACGGCGTGGTCAGAGTTTCCGAGAGGGCAGAGCTGCCTGGTAGTGCAAGAGTCTGGGATGGAAGTGAAGCAGAGGTCTAGTAAAGAGTCCCTTCTGTTAGGGTTATTAGAGAAACGCGTGGGGAAGTCTACCACTTGCGTTAGAGCTTGGGTTATTGAAAGCATCCAGCAAGGTCGGTGACAGACTTTTCAAGCCACTTGGTATGGTGGGCGTTAAAATCGCCAAACACAAATACATGGGCAGATCGGTGAGAAGAAATGGCCTTGTCGATATTGATAGAGATGCTATCAAGTACCGAACAGTTAGAGGAGGAGGGGGAGCGGTACAGGAAGAAGAGATAGCTAACCGAGCTTAGAAGTGAGAGAATGATCCAGGGATTCAAGAGGGAGGTGTTCGCCGACATAAACACCAAGCCTATGCATATGGACATTGGAGTCCTTCCTGAAGAGGGGAATGTAACCAGGAACGAAAAACTCCGAGGAGGGGATAGAAGGGTCAAGGTTAGTCTCACATATGGCTAAGAAATCGGGTTAGTTAGTTTGGAAGAATGATTCTACACTGTTAAATTTACTGCGGATAACTCGTATGTTCGTGAAGGAAACGCAGATAGGTTTGGGCGTTTTATGACTAGCTGGTTTAGTCTTGCTGTTTCGTTTGGATGATTTCATAGTGGTTTAGTTAGGGAGAGAGAGAGAGGTCTAGAGTAGGATTAGATGGTCATTAATTGCAGCAGGTGAAGGATGGAGACTGACGTTGCCTGCAGCATAATGTGGTCTCGAGTTTGCCCATCGGAGATTCATGCAGGGACGCCCGTCCATGCGTAAAATGGCACGACAGGAATCCCGATATTATTCAACTATTGATCAGAGCAGCCTCTCAAGACGCTACGCAAGAGTTCGGGCTCCTAATTAACAGTCGGAAGCAGCAACCAGGAAATTGCCAACTCAGTACCCTCAGAATGAAGAAACGTTGCCACCATACTCACCAACTGCAAAGAGGTTCGAGCCGATACCAAGACCCAAAAAGAAAGATGAACCGGGAACCCCTTTCTAAACAAGAAAAAAGGCGATCACCTCTACTCCTGTCCAGAAGAAGTGGGTGGAGTGTCAGACCGGACGATAGTCGGGACTATATACTCCAATTGCATAAAAGAAGGATAGCTATAATAACATGCGTTTACTAAGTTTTAACTTAGTATAAATCAAAACGAAGCTTGAGAACCAAAAACAATTATGCGAGATACATATTTATCGTTTATGGAACGACAAAAAATCCACCATTAGGAAATCTTTTCAGGGTATATGGTGTTTTCATTTAAGTGCTGATCTACATGGCTGACTGGTTTTGGCGCAAGACTCAAATTTCTAAATATAACGCAAAAGAGCATATATATTCAAGTCCTATTCGAAACGTAGCAATTACGATATTTTTTTTTGTTTTACAGAATTATAACTCGAATTTCTGTTGATGTTAAACTGACGGTTAAATATATATCATATATATTTTTTTAAATACGACTAGGTTTTTTATGATTTGCTATCAAATCATTCGTGTATTGAGTGAAGAAAAAGACTTGAAGATAATTATCAATAATGTGTGTTATTCCTACAAAAGGTCAGTTCAGTGTCAATGGTAGATATTTGTGTCGTCCCACTAACGATAAGCATGTATCTCACAAATGTTTCTATTAGAACCTTTGTGCAATCTTAAAGTTTCATAATTTCGGGCACTTCAATGAGAGCTCAGCAAATTAGAAAAGAAGTGTGTTTTTTACTTCATTTTTACTCAATCTAAAATTTGTAGATCGACAGTCGAAATTAACAAAAAAATTAAAATACGGACGGTTAATGAAAGTTTTAAAAATAATTCCACAGGCCGATTTAAGAATCGAAAATCATGTTTCGGAGAAACGATAAAAATTATTCACACCTATAGTCATTAATTATTTAAATTATAGTAGATGCCCAAATTCAGACAAACCTTATTTAATGCAGAAAATAAAAATGTTATTGATAATTATTTTCAAGTCTTTTCTCCACTCAATACAAGCAATAATATCTTATAGCAAACCATGAAAAAAAACGTAATCGATTTCTTGAAAAATTTTGAGTGAAATGTATTTAACCGTCTGTTCAATGTCAACAGATATTTGAGGTAGAAATTATGTATACAATAACAGAAAACAATGTTCACAGGGTGCAGAATGGAGCTCGAAACCATATGTGCTATATTTAAAATCTCGGACCTCGAAACCATATGCGCTATATTTTCAATCTAATGTAGGTACCTCCAATCAATTCTTAGATACCTAAATTTAAATTGAAAATTTAAAAATAATTAATCTATCTTCAAGCTTTAAAATTAGGTCTATTTGAAAGCCAAGGGATTAAAGTTAGTAATTCCAATAATCAAAATACACTGGTGTATTTTAAACTGAAATTATATTGATTGGAATGTGAAATTTTTCGAAAAAAAACAAACTTTAAATTTTCCGCCATTTTTTGATTTACTAACAGAAACAGAAAGTTGGCTACTGTTGACGTAACGTCAACAGTAGCCAACTTTCTGTTTAAAAAATCTTGAAAAAATATATATGCATCAAAGACACTTTTTTAAAGTCAATTGTTTGAGTTGAAACTTACCTTAATCTGATTTCACACAATAGTAATTCCTTACTTTATGAAATTTAAGACAGAAACTTATCTTAAATACAGTAGTCCTGTCATCAACGTAATCCGAGCTGTGATTGATTGAATATGTCGGCTACTGTCTGTCAACACCCCAAGTATGGCGTCCGGAAGTGCCAAATTTTTATGTATCTAAAAAACCGGTTTCTGTTTTTTAACTGCAAAGCTAACCATAACAAATATGTTCATCAATTACATAATACAATGTTCGTGTAGCATTATAGCTGGATGATTGAATATGCTTGCTAAATAAATAAAAATTGAAATTGCTTTTAATATAATTTTACAATTTAATAACAAAGGATGAAATTAAAATAACCCAGTAAAGTTATGAAATATTATGCTAATTATTAATATTTTTATTATGCTTTATTCATATTAATTAGTAAGATAACTAGGTAAAAATATCTAATTTAATTTTTGCATAACTCTAGATGTTATAAATAAGTATCTATATTTTTTGTACATGTCATACTGTATTTATGCAATATCTTGAAGAGAAAGGAATTTCGGGAATATTTTGTGGCCCTGAAAAGGGCCGTGGTGTTTTCTTAATTGGCACTCCAATCCTCCTCACTGTTTAGCTGCTTTTCCAGGTACAGGTATGTAGGTATCTCCCTTAATTTGAGAAGTAAGGGTAAAAAAAAATTATAACATGTGTTTTGTACAATCATTTACAGTTTAAAAGAGAGCATGAAAGTAGGAGTTAATCAATAAAAATGCATAAATTCAATAGTAGGATTAGGCTATGAAATAAAATAGAAAAAAAATGTCTTTTCCATTCAATTGAAAATAAAAAAATGAAACCTTTTCCAATTTGTTTTAATCTTAGCTAGGCACCATAAAATTGTAGGACATATTTGTTTCTTAAAAAACATTCTGCAAACACAAATTGAAATTAAACATATTTTTTTTAATTCCAACTTTCCTCTTGATTTTTTCCATTGTGAATGTAGGTATCTCCCTTAATTTGATAACTAAGGGTAAAAATAATTTTATAACATGTGTTTTGTACATTCATTTACAATTAAAAATAAAGTTGAAAGTATTAGGTTAACATTGAAAATGCATCATTTTATTATTAGGATTAGGCCATGAAATAAAGAAACTAAAAAATGGCTTCTTCATTCAATTGAAAGGAAAAAATGAAACCTTTTCCAAATTATTTTAATCTTAGCCTATGCATCATAACATTGTAGTACATATTTATTTCTTAGTTACATTTTGCAAACACACATTGAAAGTAAACATTTTTATCCCTAATAATTTCTTTTATGAATCATTACCACATGCCATTGGAATGAACAGCCCAAAAAAGCAAAACAAATAAAAAAAGAAGTTTTGATGTTTTTTTCTAAATTCCCTCAGGTACATAGATTCACAATTAATATTAAAAATGATTAAACTAATAAGTTAAAAATATAAAAGTTACTTTAAATAATTAAATTCTGATTAGAAATGACTTCTTTCTTGAGCGCTTCATAGACACGCATGAAAAGAATAGCAGTAAGGACCTTCGGGGTTTATATACGTAAAAATTTTATGTAAGGGCGAACAACCCTTGAATCACGTGACCTTTTACAGATTTATATCGTTTATGGGCACTCGTACTTACAGAAACGGGAAATTAACATGCAAAAATAAACAGTTTTAATTAAATTACAAAAAAAAGCTTCTCTTTCAGAGTAACTTTTTAAATTTTTCGATTAATAAATATATTTGCCACACATTAATTAAAAAAACATCTGAGAGACCTATCAGGAGAAAATTGTAAAAGACTTATGAAACTTTTTAAATTACTTAATAAAAAATATGAAAAATGAAACCAATTCTTGTAAAAATTCATTACTAACGGAATTTTTTTTTTTTATTCAGACGATGACACAATTTTGATTTATGTTCATAAAAGTAATTAAAAATTTACCCAAATAAAAATTGGCATAGTTTTATTGAATTTTTGTTTTCCTAATTCAGAGCTGATTTTCTAAAAGGTAGCTTGTTTTGAAGAAAAAAGACAGCTGATTTGTTTTCCTTAATGCCTCCTGAATTTAATGAAAACTATCTATATTTTGTGACCGAGTTGCATTTTTCGACATTTCTGCAAATTAAATATTGTGGGGGTAACAAATTTAAAAAGAAATATTTTTTACCAATATTTTTTTAAAATAATTATTTCAAAAATCATTTCAGTCATTTGTGAATAAGTCCTGAAATTTTCACCAAAATCAGACAATTATTTGAGTTTTGCAAGAATTTCCAAATTAATGTGTCTTTCACAGTCAAAAAGTACCATCGCGTAATATTCGGCTGTTGACGTAATAAATTCTAGCGTCAATTTACCCCTTTCACTGACGAGAGATAAAAAAAGATTTTCTACCAATAAATGAGCCTTTCAGAACCAGTTAGAAAAATTTGTAAAATTTGTAAAAATAATTAAAAAATACTTTGATCTATCCTCTTTATGATAGCATAAACATTTTGCCGAGAAAACATGGTTTTATTTAGTTTGAGTCCTTTTACTTCAGACTATCCTGATTTTCCCACGGTAAAATTGGAGGTACATGATCTAATGATTGCTGTTTAGTCACCTCGGCCAAGCTGATCAGGACTAAAACATACACTGCAAATAGTGTTGAAGATTTTCAAATGGTACATATTCAGGTCGTTCGACTAACGATAAGCATGAATCTCGCATATGTTTCTATTAGAACATTTGTGTAATCTTAAGGTTTCAAAATTTCGGGCACTTCAATGAGAGCTCAGCAAATGAGAAACGATGTATGCTTTATTTCATTTTTCCTCTATCTAAAATTGTAGAACGACAGCCGAAATTAATTAATATATTAAGATACGGATGGTTAATGAAAGTTTTAAAAATAATTTCGCAGGCCGATTTAAGAATCGAAAATCATGTTTCCAAGAAACGATAAAAAATATTCACACCTATATTCGTTAATTATTTAAATTATGTTAGATGCAAAAATTCAGACAGACCTTATTTAATATAGTAAATAAAAATGTTATTGATAATTATTTTCAAGTCCTTCCAAACACTCAATACAACAATAATATTTTATAGAAAATCATTAAAAATAACGCAATCGTAAATTTGAAATGTTTTGTATGGAATGTGTTTAACCGTCCGGTCAATGTCAACAGATATTCGAGGTGGAAATTGTGTAAACAATAAAAGAAAAAAAAATATTACAGGTTCGTGAATAGGGATCGAAACCATGTATGCTGCATTTTCAAACTAATGACTGTCGCCTAGCCCTCCCGGCAAAGCTGATCAGCACGCAGATATCGGCCACAAATAACGTTAAAAGATTTCTTAATGTTAGATAATCGTGTCGTTCCACTAACGATAAACATGTATCTCGCATATGTTTCGATTAGAACATTTGTGTACTCTTAAGCTTTCAAAATTTCGGGCACGTCAATGAGACCTCAGCAAATTAGAAAAGATGTATGTTTTTATTTCATTTTTCCTCTATCTAAAATTGTAGAACGACAGCCGAAATTATTAAATATATTAAGATACGGACGGTTAAAGAAAGATTAAAAAAGAATTTCGCAGGCCGATTTAAGAATCGAAAATCATGTTTCCAAGAAACGATAAAAAAATATTCACACATATATTCGTTAATTATTTGAAAAATGCTAGATGCAAAAATTCAGACAGACCTTAAATAAAAATGTTATTGATAATTATTTTCAATTTCTATCAAACACTCAATACAGGCAATAATATTTTATAGCAAATCATAAAAAAACGCAATCGTATTTTTGAAAAGATTTGTATGAAATGTGTTTAACCGACGGTCAATGTCAAGGTTTCAAAATTTCGGGCACGTCAATGAGAGCTCAGCAAATTAGAAAAGATGCATGTTTTTATTTCATTTTTCCTCTATCTGAAATTGTAGAACGACAGCCGAAATTATTAAATATATTAAGATACGGATGGTTAATGAAAGTTTTAAAAATATTTTCGCAGGCCGATTTAAGAATCGAAAATCATGTTTCCCAGAAACGATAAAAAATATTCACACCTATATTTGTTAATTATTTAAATAATGGTAGATGCAAAAATTCAGACAGACCTTATTTAATAGAGTAAATGAAAATGTTATTGATAATTATTTTCAAGTCCTTTCAAACACTCAATACAACAATAATATTTTAGAGCCAATCATAAAATAAAACGCAATCGTATTTTTGAAAAGTTTTGTATGAAATGAGTTTAACCGTCCGGTCAATGTCAACAGATATTCGATGTGAAAATTATGTAAACAATAAAAGAAAAAAAAATATTTACAGGTTCGTGAAAGGGGATCGAAACCATGTATGCTGTATTTACAAACAAATGACAGTCGCCTAGCCCTCTCGGCTAAGCTGATCAGCACGCAGATATCGGCCACAAATCACCTTAAAAGATATATTAATGGTAGATAATCGTATCGTTCCACTAACGATCAGCATGTATCTCGCATATTTTTCTATTAGAACGTTTGTGTAATCTTAAGGTTTCAAATTTTCGGGCACTTCAATGAGAGATCAGCAAATTAGAAAAGATGCATGTTTTTTGTTTTTTTTTCCTCTATCTAAAATTGTAGAACGACAGCCGAAATTATTAAATATATTAAGATACGGATGGTTAATGAAAGATTTAAAAATAATTTCGCAGGCCGATTTAAGAATCGAAAATCATGTTTCCAAGAAACGATAAAAAATATTCACACCTATATTCGTTAATTATTTAAATTATGTTAGATGCAAAAATTCAGACAATTTATTTAATATAGTAAATAAAAATGTTATTGATAATTATTTTCAGGTCCTTTCAAACACTCAATACAACAATAATATTTTATAGCAAATCATAAAAAAAAACGCAATCGTATTTTTGAAATGTTTTGTATGGAATGAGTTTAACCGTCAGGTCAATGTCAAGGTTTCAAAATTTCGGACACGTCAATGTGACCTCAGCAAATTAGAAAAGATGTATGATTTTATTTCATTTTTACTCTATCTAAAATTGTAGAACGACAGCCGAAATTATTAAATACATTAAGCTACGGACGGTTAATGAAAGCAAATCATAAAAAAAAAACGCAATCGTATTTTTGAAATGTTTTGTATGGAATGAGTTTGTAGCAGCCACAGATCTATTTTCTTTAGCGAATCAGTGCCCCCGACGGGAGATTCGGTCACTCACTGACCAATCAACGGGCGGAGCGCATTGATTCCTCTCTAGAACTATTTTTCCTAGTCCATTTTGGTAGAACGGACGAAAGGCAGAGAGCCATGAGCCAGCGGGAGTAACGGACGTCTCTCTGCACATCGCTGCCACTGATTCCCCTTGGAATACTTTCGCTGAAGACGCTGCTGCTAGCTTCACCATGGACACTTACATACTACCAATCTTGTTTGTTGTTGTTCTAAAAGGAAGTTTCGTCATTCATTTGTGTGCCTAAAAAATATAGTGTTGGGGAAATTAAGCATTTCCCATAGCCCTATAAATTGGTGACCACGAATGGCACCTTAGGATTGCGAAACAAATTTTTAAAAAATAACAACACGAAACTCGGCCTCCATTTTCGAACAACAGAGCAAGCAAAGTTAAAAGGAGAGAAAGAAAAAGCTTCCTGACTCAAAGAACAAAAAAAAAAAAATACAACCACCCATGAATTTTCTTTGTGACACACGTGTGCGTTCAATTCATTCGTCGGCTGAGAAGACATTGGCAAAAATTTTTGCCCTCAGTAAAATATCCATAAAAGAACCCTTTTCGTGACGGAGAAATGTTATATATCGCCGTACGACGACAAAACAACAAACACGCATATATAAAAATATAAGGTTATATTTTTATTAATGACGACGAACCGTGTGGAATAGAGAACAGGAGAGTGAGAGCGCACATAGAATGGGTTGACGGGAGTGTAGTCTTGCCTGTGGTGTTTCTCTGCTTCCACTGGCCGTTCTCTGCTGGCGAATCCGTGTGTCGAGGTCTTTATATAGTCTTCTAGAACCGGGACTTTCCTTCCGGTCCTGCCTCGCCCACGCAACGCCCACGTAATTCCCAGAGACACCTGTTCTGTTTGCTTCCGTAGTCATTTCCGCCGCTGTCGGAAATAAGGTCAAACGACATCCGCTCCGGCCTCGACAGGATGTATTTCACAAACACCCGCCCTGCCGCTCGCCGACCCCTCCACTGACGGGAAACACCATCGCTTGCATCACTTCCTCGGGTGGGGCCAGATTGTTATATTACACTCCTCGCCCTCCCATTTTCCAAAATGTTCACCTAAGAACATTTTAAGCGCAACACCCTCACACACCCCCCCATGCCACACAAGCCCGACAATTGTACAAAACATGTGCACGCCGAAACAAACAAAACAACAAAAAAAAAATATATGGGGGAGCCTACATCAGCAACCCAACAATGTTCGTGTCCATTGTGGAATTTTCATAATGTTCTTTTTTTTTTTTAAGTTTCTGTAACTTTCAATGTTCGTTTCCTTTCTCGACTCTGTCCATACGCGTAGACGCCTCGATGCACGACCATATGATCATAGGCGGTAACCGCGCCCCAGTTTCTAAACTGACATCAAGTAAATGACCTTTGACCAACCCCATGCGTGTTTCCGCTCGAGTTTATTGTTACACATGTAACTTCATTTAATTTAATTTAATTTCAAACATACTATGTTTGAACACAGAAAAAACTGCCATTATCTGCAGTACATATCATTCATAGTCTGACCGAGAAATGTTCAATAGAAAACGAAAAAAATTACCCTGATTCCAACGTTAATCCGCATGCAATTTACTTGTGGAGGATTAGAGGTTTCATCTATCTTAATTTAGTCTAAAAAAATGGACCCGTGACTCGTAGTTCCTTAGTTTGTACAATGTTTTCTATTCCTTTAACTACTTCCTCTGGATTCGAATCCAAGCATATCTGATTTGTTGACATCTCTCTGTTTAACGCAGAGACATTTGAGTGTTGAACACCCGTTGACCCCGGAGTACTATTCACAACGGATAACTCCCTTTCCTTTCCCGAAGCACTGTTGCTTCTTTCACACTTAAAAATCCGCTTCCTAGCTATTATTCCAAGGATTATCATAACGCCGACTATGCCAGCACTGACTCCTATCGTCAACTTCTTCGGGAGTTCTTCATATCCTTCACTAAATTTTTCCATATCTATCTGTTCCAAGGTATTTACTAGTTTGCGGATAGGAATCTCCTCCATATCGCGCAATTCTTCCGGCATGTTGTCCACTGAAAAATTGGGAAATTTCTGCGTAATTGGGGACCAAACCACTGAACCAGAGACGTTTATGGGTGTGAGCTGTAGCTTCCCTACGTTTCTAAATCTTGAGTCACCGTTAACCTGTGCAGCCAACACCATGTGATCATTGTAAGCAGTACACCCCTCCTTTATCCGTATACTGGCCAGCGGGGCCTGGGCGACAAGCTTGCTCCGAGACCCGCCACCACAAAGAACTGCAAAGTGCAAATCCCTGGTAGCAGCAACCATCCAAGATTCCCGGTCTACCCTGATTGCGATTGGAAGTCGAGTATTCGTTTTAACTGTGACTCGACAGTTCCTCTCTATTCCTGCTTGATTATGCCGAAAAAGCGACATCTCGCAAGATTCTCTTGAATTGGTAGCATAAACGGGACCGGATACCTCGCACAATCCGTCGGTACTTGCCGAGCACCGTGTCGCTTCAGCCTGGCCCAAGAGAATATAGCGTGTTCCAGCCCTATTTACCGCGATCATTTTTGACTCCATTTCAAACCTGGCCGACAACTTGGATCCGAACGCTGAACCTGATCGTGTGGGCAACAGAAGAGGAAAATTCAAAATGTTATATACTACATAGGAGTGTTCTCTATCCACCAATGGGACGTCCACCACAACCACAATCGATTTTGAGTCAAAAAGTGTCCTACAACTTAATGTTTTATAATAATACCAGATGTCCTTATCTGGATCGCTTGCTAATTTGAAATTATCTGGGAGCGTCTGAGCTATTTTATGCATCAATCCCCTTAAGTCGTGCGGAGCGATTATGCTAGGAGACAAATGACCAATCGACAATAAGTTGAGCTGCAGTTCCAAATAGCTTAAAGCCATACGGACGTCTAAGAAATATTTCCCTAATTTATCGACTATAATCTTGTACAACCAGTATCTATGGGTAAGGATCTCTAATCTGGATACTCGTTTATCCAACCCCTGTGTTGCGTTTGCCATGGAACCTACAATACCTTTAAGGCTAGAAATAATTTCATTTATTTTGTGTCTATTATTAGATACCTCATGTCTCGTAACATTTATTACGGAAATGCTATCCTCTGTCATATGTAGTATCCTTTCCTGTGTATTTGCTAACTTACCCAATGCTCTTTTGATCACACGTAGATCATCTTCCGATGTTACTCCAAAAAGGTAACTAAGAGCATTCCCTACAAAGGGCAACACGGACCGCTTAGTTCTGCGAGTCATAGACCTATAAGCTTTGTATTTTAATAACAGCCTTTCACGTTCTATTACAATTTGCTTAAATTTATCATTTACATGATTCATTAATGTTTCGAATGTGACGTCCCCAAGGAATTCCTGTGGGAAATTTTCCTTTGCGCCCGACTGGACATTTTGTATGCATCCCTTCAATGATTGGAACGCAGCGTCGTATGATGTCAGATTGATCGAAAATGTCACCAGCCACCTTGCACGTGACAGTGAGATCTCGTTCTGTTCAATAAATACGACGTTCTGGTAATTTTCAATCGCTACGTCCAATCCAGGAAAAAACAGCAGGACCAAAAGAACAAGATTTGCCATCTGAAACGAAAGACAAAGCCGTTAGTCTCGCTCTGTACTGACACCAGAGACGAATAATTTACTTTATGCTTTAGATACTATTAATAATTTTCCACGTTTGTATCTTCCTAACTATTTCACTTAAACTATCGTTAATCCTCCCACTGCTTTCTTTCCCAATCCTATAGCATATCAGCCAATAAGTCTACAAGACTTTTCAGTTGTTCTTTCTTTTTGTTCCGATCAACTGTGGAATCTGCAGGTCTATCCGTGCTTTTTGCCCCAACAGACGTTTGCCTCATTTGGACATCTACGCTGCTAGGTGATTCCCTAGAAAAACCCTGATCTACATGAGTAGATCCAGACGTTTCGCACTTTGAGCAATCATCCTCGAACGTGGATGAAACATTATTTATACCACCGATTCTATCATCACTATCAATAGTTGACCCGTTTTTATTCGCCATTTTACGTCGCGTCATGATGCGACGCTCCATTAATGGAACATCAGACTCATCGTCTGATTCCACACGTTGGTGTCGATTTTTGTGCACTGGAAAGTCGGTCTGTTCCGCTCCGGATTCGTCATCCGAATCACTGGATTCTACTGGAGCAGCCAATACAATCTTTCGTAACGGCCTATCGGAAGTAGGGATTTTCCATTCATCAATGGACGCTGCCCGAAGATGCTCAGCATGCGTCTTAATGACTGAGCCGGTTAACTGATCTCTAATTCTATAAGAGACCGGGCCAGTCTTTTCAACGATCACATAATATGGCCGCCAGCGCACATCTAACTTCCTTTTCTTTTGGTGATTCTTATAGTACACCAAATCACCAACTTCAAAAGTTGTATTTTTCGTCTTACCACGCGACTTATCTATCGCGGCTCGCCTCGCTTTTCTTATATTATTCCTAACTAAAGTGAAGCTACGATGCATTTCCTGTAGTGCAATTTGGTGATGCTCATCACCATAATATATGCGACGAGGCCTCAGTATATTGTCCAAGGGCAAAATAACATCCCTGTTGTAGAGCAAGTAATACGGTGAAAACTTAGTGGTTTCGCTCACATGAAACCGGATAGCCGCCAACATTTGGTTAATGTAAATATCCCACGACTGTTCGTTGTTGCCGATTTTTTTTGCTAGAACATCATGCATTGTTCTGTGAAACCTCTCAACCTTACCGTTGCTCTGGGGGTGATAAAAAGAAGTTGTCACATGGTGTATATTTAGGTCTTCTAATGTCTTTTTCATTACCCTGTTGACATTTTCTGGCCCATTATCAGTTAAAAGCTGAAGTGGTGTCCCAAATCTGGGGAAAATTTCGTCAACTAAGAGATGCACCACTGTTTCTGCCTTCTTGTTAGGAACCGCAAATGCCTCCGGCCAACCACTGTACATATCTATGAATGTAACTATGTATTGGTTACCTGAATGGGTCCTTGGGTAGGGTCCTGAGACATCTAAAGCAACCTTTGCGAAAGGAAAAGGAGGGAAGTCACATTCCTGTATGGGGGGTTGCTGCTTCTTTAGGTTTCTTGTCTGACACGGGATACATTTACCTACGAAATCATTTATTTCTCTAAGTAAACAAGGCCAGAAATACTTTTGTTTTGTTGAGTGGAATGTCTTATCCACCCCCATATGGCCACTGTCATCATGGTATTAAACTAGCACCATTTTTCTAAGGTGAGATGGTACATACAGCCTGATGAGGGGTTCATCATCAGGTTGAGACAAATAGTACACCACCTCATCCATTATTATATATCTCTTCTGTTCTGCTTTGGTAGCCCTACCATTTCGTAATCTAATCTTCAGGTCTAAGATGTTTTTGTCTGATTCTTGCTCCCTGATTATGTCTATTCCTTTCAATGTGGGCCGTTCGGGTGCCTCTGATGAATTTCCGACATTTTTATGGGCTGCTAATTCTTCCGGCTCCATTAGGTTGGAGTTTATAACACTAACCAAGTAATTTCTATCATCTATATCTACTGGAGAAGCAATATGGTCTTCGTTCACATCAACAGCGCGTGATAAGAGATCCGCGCAAACATTATCCTTACCCTTAAGATACTGTATGCTGCAATTGTAGCCAGACATGCTCAGAGCCCAAGTCTGTATCTTCTTATTTTGTATGGGCGAATTAAGTAAGTGCTCCAGGGGCCTATGATCAGTGTATATTGTGAATGTTGCGCCATGCAGGTAGTGATTCAGTTTTTGAAGAGCATAGTGTATGGCATAAGCCTCTTTCTCTATAGTTGACCACCTCGTTTGTGTGTCACTTAATTTATGGGACAATAAATAAATTGGTTTTTCTACATCCTTCCTATTTTCCTTATCGTACACCACCTGGGATAGGCATGCGCCAATCGATTGATCGGATGCGTCAGTATATAACCTATACGCCTTATTTGGGTTGGGATAGGCTAGTGTTACCATCTCCGCGAGCTTCGTTTTTAGTGTATCGAAAGCGGTTTGGCAAGCATCGTCCCATTGGAATCGTGCATATTTCCTTGTCAAATTGACCAGCGGTTCGGCTATATCAGAGAAATTTCTAATAAAGCGGCGATAGTATGAGGTCATCCCAATAAAAGCTCTTACTTGCCTAACAGTGGTTGGAGTAGAAACTGACTTTATAGCCTTGACTTTATTGAGGTCTGGTTGTATTCCCTCTTCACTTATCTTGAACCCCAGGTATTGGGTCTCTTTCTTAAAGAACTCACACTTAGCTGGCTTCAGTTTAAGGTTGTGCTTACGTAGACTACTCAAGACTGTGTCTATATGTTTTAAATGATCTTCCACCGTATTTGAAAATATCAGAATATCATCTAAATATGCCAGAGCAAAATCTTCCTGTCCCTGTAAAACAACTGACATTAATTCCTGGAAGATGCCGGGTGCGTTTGCAAGTCCAAATGGCATAACATTAAAATGAAACAGACCCTTGTGGCAGGTGAATGCACTTTTTTCTTTGTCATCATCATGAAGCTTAACTTGCCAGTACCCTGATTTTAAATCAAGCTTCGAAAAGTACCTTGCCGAACCAAGTGATGCCAGTATATCATCGATGACAGGAAGAGGTCGAGCATATTTCTTTGTAATCTTATTAAGTGCTCTAAAGTCTACACAAAATCTCTTACCACCGTCTTTCTTCTCTACTAAAACTACTGGAAAACCCCACGGGCTATTGGATCTCTCAATTACACCTGCCTGCATTATTTCGTCGATTGCTGAATCCATTGTCTTTCTTTGTTTGAGGGGTGTGCGATATGGGCGTTTTCTTATGGGCTCATGCGTTCCAGTATCGATACGCATCTCCACAGTATCGGTTCTGCCCAGGTTTTTGTCGTCACTAACGAACATGTCCCTATTTCTTTTTAGCAATTTGTTAATTTCAGGCTTGAATTTCTCCGATACATGTACCTGTTCCAAATCTACATCAGGACTTTTATTATTTTGTTTATCGGGCATAGTAATTTCAGTAATATTACCTGCCCTTTCCAATTTAGCCAGCGGACACCCCCGTCTCAAAGTGATTGTCTGGTTAGTGTTATTCATTATCAGCAACTGAAACTTACGAGACTTTGGCATTTTTACAACTGCGTTGGCTACTGATATACCACATAAGTTGCTAACATATCCACTACTCAGCTGTTCGATTTCATATTCTTTGCCACGTCCATTTCTCAGCCTGGTTAATCCCAGACAAGCATGCAGGTGTTGAGGTCTTAATGTTACTTTTTGAGCTAACCTAACAATAGAGGAAATATGAACATCCTCCTCCAATGCCACGTATTCTTCACCAATCTTCAATGCCCCCAAATCGAAATACATTCTCACCCCGTTCTGCATCAGCCAATCTTGGCCAAGTATAACGTTTCTATTGAGATTTTTCACGACTAAAAAATCATGGGGTATGGACTTACTTCCTATCTGGACCTGTAGACGACAAAGGCCTTCAACGTATAACGGGGATCCATTCGCAGTTCGAAGTTTAATGTCCCTCTTTTGCAGTTCAAGTCCCAGTCGCAATTTTTTAAATACCCTACAGCTTATAACCGATACCTCTGCTCCCGTATCTACCAATGCCCTATAAGGTCTACGTTCTATTCTAATAAAGATGGAATTTGGCGCGCCCATATTACCAACTATGTGCGTTGGTACCGTCTTGTTCCGTTCGTTGGGCGTCGCACGAACGGACCTCTGCTGTTTCCCGGGCGCGTCTACAAAATTTCGCTATGTGGCCTTCTTTCCCACAATTCCAACACCTAACAACGCTCCCGTTCCTCTCCCGCTCACGAGTCTTGTATTTAGTTCCCCTATTACCAACTTTTCTATTGTTCTTATTCCTATTATTATTAGTATTAGATTCAGCGGGGCTTACGGCTTCTATCGGTACCCGTCTCCGAGAGTGGCAAATTTCCATAGGCTCCTCTTCGTATTCAGAGTTTGCATCGAGTCGAATTTTCCATCTCAATTCAGATAACGCTTTCTGATAGGCAGCCTCTAGTGTTTGTGGCTCATCCTTCATAACTGCCATCTTTATTTCCCGATCCCTTAGACCTTTTATGAAAAATCCTAGAACTTGTTTTGTCACAACTTCATTCCTCCCGTCAACCCCAACATATGCGCCCTCCGCTAGGCGTACTACTCTCTGCATGTAGTCCTGCACCCCCTCCGTTCTACCCTGCTTAATGTTCACTAATTCGACTAACCGTGCGTCGGGGTCTAAAACCAATCCGTAATATTCCTTTAAAGAAGTTTTTAACTCCTTCCATGTGAGTTGTGGGTTATTAGAGATTAGTCTATATACATAGTGTCCAACAGCTCCCCTTGTTGTGAGAAGAGCTGTCTGACACTTGTCTTCTTCTGCCACGCGCACAACTTTAAAATACCTCTCCATATCCTCCAACCAAGCACTATAACCACCATTTTCTTTGCATGCTAATGGCTGTATATTTTTTAAAAAAGATTCTCCCCTTAAAGTGTTCGACACCGAACAAGCCACATTTTTCAATTCTAGGGTCAGACCTTGAACAAAATCGGCAAAAGTATGCTCTTCCATTTTTTTTTTTTAATTAGACTTATTATAAACTTATGAACAAGAGCAGAACACACACAAGATCGAATCAAAAGTCACCTACCTTTCGTTGATGTCGTCCGGTTGCTTTCTATTTTCGTCTTCTATCTGGTAGTTTTAATTCCGTTGAATTTCAATTGTCGCCGTGGTAACCAAGCTCGTATCTATCTGTTGTGTTGTTGTTGTTGTCTTAAAACAGCAAGTCACTGGGCACCAATTTGCGTATGTTATATATCGCCGTACGACGACAAAACAACAAACACGCATATATAAAAATATATGGTTATATTTTTATTAATGACGACGAACCGTGTGGAATAGAGAACAGGAGAGTGAGAGCGCACATAGAATGGGTTGACGGGAGTGTAGTCTTGCCTGTGGTGTTTCTCTGCTTCCACTGGCCGTTCTCTGCTGGCGAATCCGTGTGTCGAGGTCTTTATATAGTCTTCTAGAACCGGGACTTTCCTTCCGGTCCTGCCTCGCCCACGCAACGCCCACGTAATTCCCAGAGACACCTGTTCTGTTTGCCTCCGTAGTCATTTCCGCCGCTGTCGGAAATAAGGTCAAACGACATCCGCTCCGGCCTCGACAGGATGTATTTCACAAACACCCGCCCTGCCGCTCGCCGACCCCTCCACCGACGGGAAACACCATCGCTTGCATCACTTCCTCGGGTGGGGCCAGATTGTTATATTACAGAAAGACTTTAAAATACTTCGTGTACGAAGCCATAAACGAAGAAAAAAATTTGTGGCAAGTAAAACAATCTTTCTAAACAGAGATATCATCTTTCGTTTTGCTAGACATACCGACGCCCATTCCCAAGTGGTCAAATAGGAAGATAAAAGATTCTCCCTTTACTCAAATAACATTTTTTGAACACGTGCCTTTACAACAAAAACCCCAAAAACTTTCCGACGACGAAGTATTTTCTTTTCAGCCCGTACACAAGAAAAACACCAACTCAAGCAAGCATAACGAACATTACATTTTGTTCAAAGAAAGTTTAAAAAAAAAAAAGAAGAAACTTACTACTCTGCTCTTTTCAACTGACCACGTGGTACAAAAAATATATTTTTATTGCAATAACAAAAAAAAATACAAGTGAGTAATACACTTTTACATTTTATTTTTTCGAAAGTTAAAGCTAATAGAGCT
>JBBBDQ010000317.1:0-32500 GCA_037127315.1 Ascarosepion bandense
TTTTTTTTTGTTTTTTTTTTTTGTTTTTTCAGTGTAATGTGAGAGGCAGGGCCAGTGTGTATTCCCCACGATCTCTCCGACAGGGTATCCAAGATTCATTTGGATCCCTGACAGTGCTTTCTGACCCTCTTATCAACATTTCCTTTTTTCTACCTGCATTTATAGACGGTACAAATTAAACTAAATAGAACTGACTTTTCTTTCTTTTTGTTTTTTAATCATTTCACTCCAAGCAAGGTATCGCCACCAGTACGCGATACCTTTCTTCACACTGTATGGTGATTTTCTAAGAATGCCTCAAATATAGCACAAAACCAAATGTATGGTGAGTGTCTAAGCGTGGCTTAGATGTGGCACAAGGCCCAATGTATGAGACACCCAGTGAGGATCAAACTCACTACTCCATTGTAATGATTCTAGTAAGACAAGTTTGCTAACCATTACATCACCTGATAGTGAGAATTGAATTTTAGTTAAGATTGTCTTTTGATATACTGATGTTTTGAACCCATACACTGTACGAGTTAAAAGTACTTCTAGGAAGGATTGTTGATTAGCATTTCCTTCTGCTATTGTGAACGGGATGAAAGGTCTTATTGAGTTCACTTTGTATTTCCTAATGCAACCAGAGTATGAATATCGTCTACGTATTTCAGCCATACTGTTAGCTTCAATGGTGAAGTTTCTCGAAGTATAGGTTCGCCATCATTGAGGATAACGGTGAACTCATAGTCTAGCTTGCTTCCGCTTGAAATATATCATATTGGATTTATAATGGACACCTATCCACTGAGGCTTGATGTGGTTCAAGGCTAATTATTTAAGATGGGAAATCTGAGCCCGTAATCTCGGGCAATAAAACTTACATAATGCTTGCTTTTTTTTTGTTTTTTTGTTTTGTTTTCTCTCTATCTCTCTCTCTCTCTCTCTCTCTCTCTCTCTCTCTCTCTCTCTCTCTTCCCTTTGGCACAGAGATGTACGTTGTAGTGAAGCGGATATCGGCTCGGACGGGGATCCGCTTTCGAATTCTAGTTGAATTCCTTACATTCATTTACGCACAAATACCATTGGGGAAGGTATTAATCCGTCTCTTCCCTCCAGTTATGGATTAAATAGCAGGACAGATTGGGTTCTGTAGCCTTGGCTGGCAACCAGTCTACCGCAGAAAGTAATGGCAACCTACTGCGGGATAATCTTCTGCCCAGTCAGTCATGTCTCTTTCGAGACATGATCGCCCAAGCGTGTATCACGTATGACACTTACCTGACTGAATGAAAATAATAGTTGGAAACATATGTAAAGCTTCTACTGGGCATAAAGTCGGGAATCGGTTTTCTATTCTTTTGAAGTAATAAACTGATCCCCCATTAATTACTAATTATTAATACAATCCGTCTCTTCTTCTTTCAGCTATATTTTAAATAACAGGATAGAAAATCTTCTGCCCAGTCAATCATGTCTCTTTCGAAACATGATTGCCCAAACGTGAATCACGTGTGGCACTGACTGACTGACTTCGGTATAGCCTCGTCTGGATTCCTCACTGGCCCCAAGCAGAGAATCTGACAAATATTCTTCCGAGTGGAACACTGGCATGTGTCAGATTGTAATTGGAAGAATGGTACCAACATCCATTAGTATCCATTAGAACGTTTATATTTTCTTTAGTATGTTAGTATGTTGAGATTCCCATCAGTTTCAAACCATTGTCAATTTTCTAAGTATTTAATACAGCACAAGGATTTCACCATTAGTTGGTTGACTATATCCACTATAAATCGGTATGCTTAGAAGTCCAAATGGAAGACACATTTGTGAATGTCGAGGAGATCATGCATCTATATATATAAAAGGCAATATTGTCTGTCTGTCTGTATGTATGTATGTATGTATGTATGTTCTTTATACAAATCCACAATTTTCATCCGATTCTCACCAAACTTCACACAAATATTCTTTAGTCTTCTGGTCAGGTCATGGGCTACGTATTTTTCCGATCCCCACCCATATCGGAAATCGATACCCTGATATCCTATTAGGTCTGATCAAGATCAGGATTTCAGCCCTTTTATTGTGGTTCTTGTTGCAAAATTTGCTCTAACTTAGTAAAATTATATTTTTAGTCTCAAAGATTAGTAGATCTTCTCAGACGACTCATTTTCCCCGATATCGGAAATCGATACCCGCGATATTCTATCGAATCTGATCAAAAACCGATATTTAGCCAACAATATGGCTCATTTTCTCCAATTTTACTCCCGATGGTACGATAAGTTTTCATGGGCTTAATTAGGTTAGTTTATCTTTGGATGACTTATTTGACTGCGACATTGGAAATCGATGCCCCGATATCCTATCGGGTTTGATCAAAATCAGGTTTTCAGCCCTTTTATTTTGGTTTTTGCTTCGGGTTTTGCTCTCTTCAACTTATCTTTCTTTCAATATTTTACACAAATTAACCATTCGTCCGTGCAGGGAATACTGCTGCCATATATAGTCAGGCGCCTCTGCTGTTCATCTCAGTGTTCTTGACAGGCTCCAAAGGAGAATCAGTAATGTTATAGGTACTGACTTGGCTACTCGACTCCAGCCACTTCCCCACCAACGGGATGTGGCTTCCCTCTGTCTGTTCTATAAATACCTTCATGGCTTCTGCTCCGACGAACTTAAGTCACTGGTGCCTCTGCAACAGGTGTTTACTCGTGCAACCAGATTAGCAACTGGGTCTCACCCATTCACAGTTAAATCAGCCAAATACAGACGACAATTCTACTCCTTCAGCTTCTTTTCTCGCACTTCCCTCCTGTGGAACTCGCTTCCATATTCTTGCTTTCCTGACGGCTACAACCTCCAGGAATTTAAATACAATGTCAATACTCATCTCTTAACCACTTGACTCTAGTTCTTTCTTAAACCACCCTGTATATCCTTTCCTTTCTCTCCACCTTTGCAACTGTCATCACACCTATATTCCCATCCTTCTCTTGCTCCTTTCTAACTGGTTCGTTGTTCTCTTCGCTCTCTCTTATCTAATCTTTTTACTCTTATGTACCCCCCTGCACATCAGTAGCGTTACCGCCTTGCTCGGTGTGATACGATTAAAAAAATCTCTTTCTTTGAAAACTTCTTCCTTTACCTCTCCATTACACTCCTTATTCTCTCTCGATTACTTACTCTTGCATGTTGTTTCTTTCTCTCTCTCTCTCTCTCTCTCTCTCTCTCTCTTTCTTTCTTTCTTTCTCTCTTTCTATTTACTACTCTCCTAATTCTCTTTCCTTTTCTTACTCTTTCTCTCTTTCTCCATGTTAATCTTTCTTTTTTCCTTCTCTCTTTATTATCTTCCTCTTTTTTCTTTTCCTTTTCTCTCTTTTCTCTTTTCCACCTATTTACGACCACACAAATTTCCATTTTCTCAATTCTCTCTCCTAACTTCTTCATCCGTTTTTCTTCTCTTTTTCTTTCAATCATTTTTACTCCAGTCTCCAACCTCCACTGACTTTTCTTTCTCATCTTTACCAGTGAATCTCTTTTCGATTTTGCTTCCGTCACGTGGGCGTTTCTTACTTCGTCCCCACGGCATCCGTCCATGTTCCTTCACATGAAGTCGATTATTCGTCTCTCATACCACTCCCTTTAAATATATTCATTCCCAATGTTCATTTTAGCACTTACCATATTTGATGGTACTTGAAACTCTTTTTCCAAACAAAGTTAGGACTTCCTTATTTGTCTATAATTCTGAAACGAGGTAGTATTTACATTACTTACACTGTTGTCCTCATCTTTATTACCATATTTACTACCATGGCCGTATCTGACTACCGGGCACACCGAGCACGGGTTCGGGCCGATCCGTGCAATCATAGTGAAAATCCGGGCAAGGAAAAATGTCTTCGTCAGAAATCAAACTAAACAATTCACAAAGAAAGAAAGAAAGAAAGAAAGAAAGAAAGAAAGAAAGAAAGAAACGAAGAAAACATCTGAATGAACGCAGTAAAAATCTGTTTATCTATTAATTTTGAGAGAAACGACTGGTTATACTCAGAAAGTCCGAACCCGATTTCCTGCTTTCATTCACTTTCTGTGCCTAATTTCCATTGGAATAACCGAAAAAATTTCCGCAAAAATCATAGTTTCTGGAAACGGATGACACTGATGATGTCATCACATTGACAACTAATAAATCGGGCAAGTGTCTCTGTGCCCGGTGATGTTTTTAGCATCAGCTACAGCCCTGTTTACTACATAAATGAAATGGCAACCGGAAGTGGCATCACACATGGAATGCGAGTTACATATCCCGGTCATCGAAATAAAAGGTTCGGTTTAAAATTCCTAGCACCTGACGATGGCCGGAACGTACAACAGCCGAAACGTCGTAAAAATAGCATAAAAGATTGGGAGTTCCTGTAGATTAATTTCGAAACCCAACACTCTATAAAGCCGGCTATAGTTTTATCTTGCTCAATTTTATATAACCCAACTCCATATTATTATTATTATAGAAGAAGAACGGGATTTAAAATAAAGAAAAACATAAATAGTATTTATGATAATAGAGATAAGGCCATTTTCCTACATCCCTGTGCAAATATATTTGTGTTCGGTCATTTTAATGCAAACCATGCAAGCTGGCTTAAACAATCTTTCCTTGACCTTGCTGACATCCATACTCTGAATTTCTTAATCAATTAATCACTCAAGCAAGTGGTGGACACCCCCCGTTTCCCTCGTAACTCTAAAAAACACGCTTCTCTTTTAGATCTTTTCTTTATCTCTAGCCATGACTAATGTCGTTCCATGCAACTTTGCCCTCTTGGCAACAATAAATACGCTGTGATATCTGTAAACATCTTTCCGAACCCCCACCAAGCCAAGAAGCTCCTACAAACGTGCGGATTATGACTTATTTCGTGATTTCCTTCATGAGATAACTTGGAATTGTTTTTAAATTTTCTATTCAAAAGTGCGCCTCTGAGGTCTCCTCCTGGAGGAAAGCCGACGTCAATGCTTTAATTCCAGCAGGTAAATTTTAAGTTATATCTCGTCTCTTTGGTTCTCACCTCCATGCTCGGCTACCATAACCCACAGGAATCAATTCTTCCGGTTGTACAAGATTGACACGTCTGATCACAAGAGCCGTCTCTTTGTCACTGCTTGTCTTTTGTCTATTATTTTTCTCCGAATATGAACTGACTTGACATCTACAGTTATATAGATCTTAACTGACATAGATAGATAGATAGATAGATAGATAGATAGATAGATAGATAGATAGATAGATAGATAGATATGAAAAAACAGGCATACAGAGTCAGAAAGAATGGTAGACTTTGAAAAAACAGCCGCTACTCTCGCATCTACGCATCGTTCATTCAGTAATTAATTAAAACACTCTCAGCTATTGGCGTGTGCATACATGATATATCACACGCTAAAAGTCTGCCTTTTGATAGATAGATAGATAGATAGATAGATAGATAGATAGATAGATAGATAGATAGATATGAACACACAGGCATACAAAGAGAAAGAAAGAGGTAGGAACATATATATATATATATATATATATGTATGTATGTATATATATATATATATATATAGAGAGAGAGAGAGAGACAGACAGACAGACAGACAGACAGATAGACAGATAGAGCACCCATAGCTCAGAGGTAGAGGTAGAATCGACGAATGACGCCAATTCGGTCGGGTTTCAATCCTGGGTGAAAAGCAATCGGATGTCTAACCGTACTGATGAGCGAAACTGATCTGTTTGCGAATGACTATATATATATATATATATATATATATATATATATATATATATAAAGTGATAGAGATAGTGAAATGATTGTAATAGATAGATATGAACAGACAGGCATACATAGAGTTAGAAAGAAAGAGGTAGGAACATATTGACATATATGTGTGTGTGTGTGTGTGTGTGTGTGTGTGTGTGTGTGTGTGTGTGTGTGTGTGTGTGTCTACATTATTGTATATATACATAAATATAAAAAGAGATAGATAGTGAACTGATTGTAATAGATAGATAGACAGAGAGATGCTCGTCTTCTAGATACCGTTTTCCTTCAGGATGTGGGTGAAATAATAATGTATTAAATGTGAGCTTGTTATGAAAGTAGAGGCGTGCATTTATATTTACGGCAGTGCAGGTACACACAGGCCTCGATGTGTGTGTGTGTGTGTGTGTGTGTGTGTGTGTGTGTGAATGGGTCACGAAGTCTTTAACAGAACCCCAGGCGTGTGAATTCAATTGAATTCGACCATTTCATCGCGGCATGTACAAGAAATCAATCAGCGTCAGCAATATATGGATTTTTTTCTATTTTTTGTCTTTTTTTTTCTAACTCCCGATTTTTATATTTGTAGGTTGTAGGTAGGAGAGGGAGAACCAATAGATTTTTATTCTGTTAACTTTTTTGTTGTTGTTTTTCTCAGTGTCGAAGACGCGTACACTTCCGAAACGCAGCCCTATTTTGTTCTGGTAAAATTTGGAGAACAATAAGTAAACAATTAGAAGAAAATAAAATTAAGAATCCGGTTTAATTCCTTCCAACATATCAGAATTACCATCTTTGGCATAAAATAATGAATTTCCGAATATTTCGAAAAAGCAACCAGTAGACAAAGACAAATCAAGTAAGCATATTTTGCAAATGGCGACCGTCTTTATTCTGTAACATGTTCAATGTCTTTCTAGTTTTTTGCCTAATATTTTACAGTTTTGTTCTGTTTCGACTGGCGACTTTTCAAAAGAGAAAATCATAAAATAGAATAAGTACCTTCAGGATTGAATAATTTTATTCAAAATTTGTTTACTACTTATCATTTGAATGGTTTACCGTTGCCTGGAGTTGCTGCCACCACAACAATGATTGTATAAGTTTATCATTATTTATTCTACTACGTATATCGAATGACCAAATATTCGTTACGTGCTTGTCATCAAATGTCATTACAAACATTTTACTCTTTAAATAAATTCATTTCAAAATATCACTTTTTGTTTATCTTAAGATTGTTGTCATACCTGTCCACAATTTTAGGAAAATTTGTCAAAAATGGCTTATTTCTCTTTATCCTTTCTAACGTTAAAGATAGGATAGAGGCAAATATTTCGGTATATTATAGGTTCTTTTATGGATTGTCGGATTTCTCCATTTTTTTATTGCTTACTAAATCCAACTTTACACACACTTTATATCTTTTCAGGAGCCAGCGAGAAGATGTGTTACATTTTTTTTTTAATTAACCAATAATAAAGCATCATTTTTTTTTTAGACAACTGACTTTTAAAATTTTGCCATATGCAGGCGTCGTCCAAAGCAAATTGGATACACAATCATTTTCTTCTTCTATGTGCCCTGTCCCTTCAGGACGTAGGCGATCATGGCTTTCCACGTTTCCCTATCCCTGGTGGCTCTGAGCACGCCTTCTCCTGTTATACCATGCAACCTTCGTTCCGTCATCCACCCGATTAGGTCCTTCAAATATGTTATTCTTTGCTTTCCCCTGTCTCTTCTTCCCTCTATCTGGCCTGTTAGTATCAGGTTCTCCAAGCCCTCCTTCCTCATTGCATGTCCCAGGAACTTCGGATGTCTCTTCCTGATGCTCAGTATTAATTTTCTTTTTGTTTCCATCATTTCTAAGACCTCAACATTGCTCACATGCTCGATCCATTATATTCGCAGCATCCTTCTGTAGAACCACATTTCAGTTGCTTCAAGTTTTTCCTTCATCTTTGATGATATTGCCCCGCATTCGCTGCCATATTGAAGAACGAACAGCACGTAGCAATCCAGTACTCTCTTCCTTGTTTCTAGCGGAATTGTCCTGTTTCTTAATACCTTACTCAACTTCTGGAATGCTTCCTTCGCCATGCCAATTCGCCTTCGGATGTCTGTGTCGCACTTTCCGTCTTCTGTTATAACACTTCCCAGGTATTTAAATTTTTGTACCTGCTTGATTCTAGTATCCCCGACCTGTATTTGGCATTTTGGGCTGCTCTTTTTACTGATGACCATGCATTCGGTTTACTTGCAGTTTATTTGTAGTCCTTTCTTGTCAGTCTCTTCAGCTACCTTCTGTAGGAGGTCTTGTAGTTTCCTTTCCGTGTCTGCTATTAGCACTGTATCATCTGCGTACCTTAGGTTGTTTAAATTGTGGCCTCCGATGACAAATTCAGGCATAACATCTAGGGTCCTCAAAATGTTCTCGCTTTACAAATATTGACCAATTAGAAGACAAGGAAAACTTGATCCTATTTTTGGTCATCAGAATGCTTATATCCGTATAATTTTGCACCTTCTGTAATTCCCGTATTTAAGAACGTCTGATCCTTCTGTCATTCTATTAGCCTTCTACTTTTGTTGGCAATGTACTAGGTAATAAACTCCGATTTGGTTAAGCATCTCACCTAGCAGTGTTTTCTTTCAGACAAGCAATATAGTTTTCGCATCTCTAGGTCCACTGCTGATGTGTTAACTGTTATTGTCAGAATAGTTAGTCAAAACTTAAATGAGAATAAAGTTCTAGTTGCTTTAGATATGTCGAAGGCATTTGACAGAGTTTCACATATTGATTTTCTTCACAAAATTAAAGGGTATGACATTTCTGGATAAATGTTTGTTATCTGATTTAACTTATATATTCAAATCAAATCAAATTTACCTTTAATTTCTACTCTTCCAAACCTTTTTGCATTAATGCAGTAATCAAGCAGGCCTTTAATCTTGTGTATTGTGATTTCTAATTTTCATCAATGACTTTCCTAATAAAGTCAGTTGTCAACTTGGCATCTATGTTGATAGCACAAGTATTTACTCCAGTTGTAATTGTAAGTCTGGCTGCCATATTTTTTGGTGGGTGGCATATGACCAGATCTGACCAGCTATGACTAGTTCTGACCATTTTGGTCTTTTTATTGTTCTCTCTCCTTAAATATGTTCTCTTCTTCTCATATTATTATAAATCCCATGCCAACAGTTTCTTCTCTCGCTTGTGGAACTCACTTCTGGCTTCTTACTTTTCGGTGAACTTTGATCTTCCAAAATTTAAATGCAATGTCAATTGTTATATTCTGTCTTCCTTATTTGTTCTTTTATTGTTCTCTAAATTATGTTCTCTTCCCTTCATATTATAAGTCTTATGCTAACATTTTCTTCTCTCGTTTGTGGAACTCTCTTCCGGATTCTTACTTTCAAGTTAACTTTGATCTTCTGAAATTTATCTTTTTATCTTCTGCCTTCGTAATTGCTGTTCTTTTATGGTTCTCTCTCCTTAAATATGTTCTCTTCTTCTCATATTATTATAAATTCTATACTAACAGTTTCTTCTCTCGTTTGTGGAACTCTTTACTGGCTTCTTGCTTGTCAGTCAACTTTAATCTTGAAGCTTTCAATGCAATGTCAATGGTTATCTTTTGTCTTTTTATTCAGGTTCTTTTATTGTTCTCTCTCCTTAATTATGTGTTGTGGAGGAATATCCTGTCTTACCCAAGAATGAGTATGGCCTGGGTTATAGAAGACCGGGGCTAAAACGAACTACAGTGTGTTCGTGACTATACGAGAGTCTTCGTCATTACACGGGAGTGATCGAGAGTCTTCGTCATTATACGAGAAATCGAGAGCCATCGGCCTTAGACGAGAGTTAGACGTCACTAGACGGAAACCTTCTTCTCAAGACGGACGCATACGTCCTATACAGAGACATTGTTTTCTTACTTGTTATTCTTGTTAACTGTTCGTTGGTGTACTTATATTGGGTTTATTGGACTGAGGTATAATAAATCTCTATTTATATACCCTCTGTGTTAAGAGTTATTTCTTGCACTCTTCTTTCTCTTTTTATCCTCTCTCGGGATATAACATTATGTTTTCTTATTCTCATATTATTAAAAGTCCTATGCTAACAGTTTCTTCTCTCGAATGTGGGACTCTTTACTGGCTTCTTGATTTCCAGTTAAAATTGATCTTCAAATATTTTAAATGCAATGTCAATCGTTATACTCTCTAAGTGAAATATTGAGTAGGTCTCAGACTGGTTTGAAAATTCATAGAAAGCACAAACACAAGTAGGACATCAGGAGTGGAACACTCTGTTCAAGATTTTGTTTTATTTAAGTCGCAAGAACAGCTCAAGATAGAGAGTCATGGAATATTTTTTTTGGCATGGGAAGGAAGTAACAAGCGCATGTATGAAAGATAACAATTAACACTATTGGTTAAGATTGTAGTGATCACAAAAACATCCTCTTGGGAGCCAGTTCCATGAAGTAGCGATTCTTCAGAAGAAGCACTATCAATTAATCATCATTTTACAACTAGAATTCGAAGAGTACGTGAAAGATTCGTTCCAGTGCACGTTGTCGTCGAAAACGAAGAGAGAGACCATCATATATATATATATATATATATATATATATATATATATATATATATATATGCTAGCAGTATAACCCGGCGCTGATCGGGTGTAATGAAAGCTTTAAAACTAATCCATTGTTCTGGAGTTCAGACTAAATAGACGTTGGCACGAAAGACTAAAAAGCAATAGTTGTTTCCAGTTAAAGCAAAATCGTAGACTGAAAGAAAAATGAATGAATGTAAGTCAAATTTTGATTTCCTGGTATCGATATCAAATAAGCTTTTTTCGTCGTAAACTGAATTTTGAAGACTAAATAAGTCCTCTGAGTAAATGGTATTATGGCTGAGACTAAGAACTACAATTATACCTACTTAGAGCCAAACCCGAAAAAAACTAAAATAAAAGGGCTGAAAAAAATACAGACATACAGGCAGATAAACAGACACAAACACAAACATCTTGCCTTTTATATATATATATATATATATATATTGTCGATTTTTTGCACTATTGTAAGAACTGCAACCTTGAAACTTCTGAATATCATTTCTTATGTCTATGAGTGTATCAAATTTGATTAAAATCGGACCACTCCATCTATAACCCGATTTTTTCAATTATCGATTTTCGATATTTATCGGGGATACCTCGACACAAAACCTAGCTAAGAACACTTGCAGACACTTATAGTACAACTGTGTGAATTGTCAAGAAAATCGGTTCAGCCGTTTCGGAGTCTATAGGTAACGGACACACACACACACACACAGACAAAGTTCCATTTATAAATAAGTTTATATATATATATAAATAAGTGCCGCAGAAAACTGGATTCTAAACCTATTGGTTCTCTTCATCTTGATATATATATATATATATATATATATATATATATATATATATATCAAGATGAAGAGAACCAGTAGGTTTAGAATCCACTTTTCTGCGGTACTAATATTTTTAAAGTGCTCAATACAACATATATATTAGAGCGTAATATCATAATAATTAAATTTGTTTTTTGTTTTTTTATTAATTTAATTTACATTGCGACACGGAAATTTTTATGTTACTAGATTTAAAGCTTTCATCTCATCATTCGGCAATGTTCAACTTACTTTGGTGAAAGTGATTTACATTTGATCGCAGAAAACAATACGCCTCCTTATTAAAGAGTTAATATGGAATAGGAAGACAGAAAATTTACATTATATGGGTGTGTTTAATTTAACTAATCAGAATGAAGGTCGACTTTGAAAATTTAAAATATAGATAGGTGTTAAGGGCATGTGTGGCGTTTATACATGTCAGATAAAAGTGACATTTTTTTCGGCTAGACTGCTTTCTTTCGACAAGATGCATATATTTTAGTCACGAAGAAACCCTGTTAGCGTTATATGTGCCCTGTTCTTTTACAAAAACCAAAAAAAATTATTTTAGACAAGTCTTAAAGGAAGTTTTGGTATGATTAAAATATTTTTATATTTTTCTAATTCAGAGTACATTTCTTTAACAATTCTTCATATATTAAGTCATCAGTCAGTTAAGTGCCATACGTGAAACACGCTTGGGCGATCATGTCTCGAAAGAGACATGACTGACTGGGCAGAAGATTATCCCGCCGTAGGTTGCCATTGCTTTCTGCGGTAGACTGGTTGCCAGCCAAGGCTATAGAACCCAATCTGTCCTGTTATTTAACCCATAACTGGAAGGAAGAGACGGATTAATACCTTTCCCGAGGGTATTTGCGCGTAAGTGATTGCAATGAATTCAACTAGAATTCGAACTCGGCTCCCCGATTTCTCGTTCCGAGTCAGTATCCACTGCACCACAACGCACATATAAGTCATATCTATCCTAAAGTCCATTAAATTAATGTTGTTTATATCATAATACAAAATAAGGGATATATATAAGTTAATATGCTCATTTGAATAATTATCAACTATTATCTAAGGTGAAAATTTTGCATTGTTTACATATGACAGTAATTTCATTACGTTTATTTAATAGATCCTTACTTTTTTAGAAATTTGATAATTTACAGTTTTTCATATAGACACAAGAGGCATGGTTCATTTAAAGACTTACATATTCCGGTTTTTTTTAATTTTCCATTTTATTGTTGATGTTTTATTTGGTTTCTTTCAAACTCACTGGTACCCCCTATATACGAATTTCCTCGAGCCACAAGATTAGCAACTATGTTCCACCCTTTTACTGTGAAGCCAATAAATTGTAAACGCAAATTCTACTCCAGCAGCTACTTTTCTCGAAAAGTGGAATTCTCTTCCGCATACTTGCTTTCCTGACAGTTACAATCTCCAAGAATTTAAATGTAAAGTCAGTAGTCATCTCCTGTAACACTAACTTACATCCTCTCTCTCATGCTTTTTTACAACCACCCCACTCTCATCAGTACTCTCTTCCCGCTCCTACTCTCTTCCTGACACTCACTGCAACTTCTCACTCCTCATAATTCTTCCTCGTTCACCCCACTCTCATTAGTAATCTCTTCCCTCTTCTACTCTCTTCCTGACACCCCCTGCAACTTCTCACTCTTCATAACATTCCTCCTATGTAACCCCCTGCACAACAGTGGCAGTAAAATGCCTTGCTTGGGGCGACACGATTAAAAAAAAGAAGTACCAAATATATTTGGATTGGAATGTTCGATTTCGGTACTTATTATTATTAAAGAAAAAATATGCTGAAAAAACCTTCGTTTAAACGAATTTTTAGTACTCCTCACATATTTTTTTTTATTACTAGGATTTTCAGTTGAAGAAATAGTACATTGAGAAACAATAGATTTTGTAATAGATTTTATTTTCGGATGGACACTATATAGGATTTCTACAATTACATTTTTATTGCCCAAATTATTGATTTCCGTTTTGGAATTATTCTTATTTTTCGTTAGGTTTAAATTTTTATTTAAAATGATATTATTATGCTTTTTATAATTTTTTCTAGATTACTATGACTTAATTTTTGTGTATTTTTTATTGAAAGCCTTACGTAATAGATTATTATTTAGAAAATGTTTCTTTGTCAAAGAGAGAATTTTTAGCCTAATTTATTTGGTTGAAAGGGGTGTGTACCAACTTTTTTCTATCTCTATTTTTTCTTCGGGGGTAGATATTCTCTTTTAATATTAGGGCGTTTATTTCCAATATTTTTAATTTTTTATCAATTTTCAAATTTGTGGAATTACTCACAACCATAGGGCCATCATCCCTGTATAATCCAATATTTTCTATATTTATATCATTGTGGGCCGTAACTTGATTATTTGGTTGTTTTGTTTTTATGGTATATCAACCTCGGCGGGTCATTTATTGCCAACTAAATTTTATTTATTTATTGCTGGTAATACCTTTTTCTTTCAACAATTTATTGCTGTTTTTATACAAGTTTTTGTGTCTAGTCATAGTTTTTTCATTTCGAGTATCAAGATTCATTGGGACTTGTTTTTTTAAGAACAGGGTTCCCAAGTCCTACCCTGTTATTTAACCCATAACTGGAGGGAAGGGACGGATTAATACCTTTCCCAAGAGTACTAGTGCTTAAATGAATGCAGGGAATTCAACTGGAATTCGAACTCGGCTCACCGATTTCTCTTTCTGAGCTGATATCCACTGCACCACAACGCACATCCGTCACTAAACGCTTACAGTACCTGGTATTCCCAAGCGGTTACCCATCTAAGTACTGACCAAGTTCAACGTTGCTTAATTTCGGTGATCAAGTGAGAACAGGTGTATTCAATGTGATATGGCCGTAAGCCGGGCCGTCAGATTATATGGAATAAATAATTCAACAAGATTGGAAGCTCGCAGAGTTCAGTGATAGCTTTGTAATTTCAAAGTTTTCCCTTGAGTTATTTTTATTCACTGTTCTTTATTATGAATGATAACTGATTTTTTGCATTCATAATGAAGTTACGTTTCTCTTCAGATAAATCTTAGTAAACAGTAGCGAATTCCAATGTATTCCTAAAGAGTTCCCTTGATACTGATGGGTAATATTTCTCTATATCAAATTGGATTGGACAAAATGTGTTTTTCTTTTACCTTTATATTCCTGAACCAATTTGTTACATTGGTGGTATCGATCCAAAGCTTTAATCCAAATTTTATTTATTTACCCTTTCCAGTACATTTTTAATTATTCTCCCAATCTCAGGTGTTGTAGGATTTACGATCCTAGTGGTAAGATTTTTATCAAAGTTTTGTTTATGGTCCTTGATGGTGTCGTAACTTATGTGCTAGGTTTTGTGAGTCTATCACTTATTTTTAGTTTATCGGTGATTTTTTTTGCTATAAGTATTTATATTTTCAACTAAATTTTCTATGTTATTATTTACCATTTTATAATTTTTTGTTAAACTTTGCCTTATTAAAGCATTATAAACCTTTGTTGTTGATTTATAAAAATTTGCTAAAGAACAGCAAATTGTTATTTTTAGAAAGAATAGAAATAGAAAAACTATTTAGAACACAAGCCTTTCAACTAAATGGTCAGCAGTAAATTCAGACGAACATTTATCTGTAATTTATAATATTAATTTAATGGATTTTAGGATCGATATAAGTTAAGAATATATGAGGAATTGTTAAAGAAATGTACTCTGAACTAGAAAAATATAAATATATTTTAATCCTACCAAAAGTCACTTTAAGACTTGTCTAAAATAAAGTTTATCTCTAATTTGTAATATTAATTTAATGGATTTTAGGATCGATATAAGTTAAGAATATATGAGGAATTGTTTAAAAAATGTTCTCTGAACTAGAAAAATATGAAAATATTTTAATCATACCAAAAGTTCCTTTAATTCTACTTTAATTTTTTTTAAAGCAGAGATACATAAAGTCGTTGCAATGTCATCCACTGTCACTCTTCTGTCAGACTGAATGAGGTCATTGACTGATTCGATCACCTCAGGAGACCTCACTTCTGTAGGCCTCGCAGGCGTGTCTTCATCATCAATACTGCTCCGTCCTTCTTTAAACAATTTAGCCCACTTATAGACATTTTTTTGGTTGAAACATGTGGCACTATACACAGTTGACATTCTCCTATGAATTTCAACTGGTTTGCACCCTTCGGCAACCAAAACCTTGATAACTGACCTCTGTTCAATCCGGGAGCATGCTTTTTGGCCGGCCAACTTTGTTAATCTCCAAAACTCCCAAAGATATTTTTCAATGTGCAAAAAAAAAATAAAATCCCTTTCAAAAAGAAGTAAAGGAAAAATTTTTTTTTTAAAAGTAAGCTTCTATATGTATTAGAAGTTCTTATACCGAAAATTCCATCTTATTTATTGAATGACCCTCGTAGAAGTCCTTATACCGAAAAATTCACCTTATTTATTGAATAATCCTTGTAGAAATCCTTATACCGAAAAATTCACCTTATTTATTGAATGACCCTCGTAGAAGTCCTTATACCGAAAAATTCACCTTATTTATTGAATGACCCTTGTAGAAGTCCTTATACCGAAAAATTCACCTTATTTATTGAATGACCCTCGTATAAATAATTTTAATTTAATGGATTTTATGATAGATATAAGTTTAGAATATATGAGGAATTGTTAAAGAAATGTACTCTGAACTAGAAAATATAAAAATATTTTAATCATGCCAAAAGACCTATCGCACCCGGCCGGGAGTTACTGCTGGCTACTCAAACGTCTAAAAGCGTCACCACGGAAAACAGAGCGAAGCCATTAATTTCCGGTGACTCTGCGTTTCCAAAAGTCGAAACACCAAAAATAAACATGACCTGAAACTAATCTATATACACATAGTGTTCAAATGAAACCCATGTGTACATTCAAAAGTGGAAAATAAATTTTAATCGACAACCAAAAGACATTGTTAACTGGGCGACGTTGCTAATCGCGACTGACAAAAACATAGCTTTCCACCAAGCCCTGGCCCCCGATCTTCGGGCTGGGACCCAAAATGACCAAATTAAGACCTAATAAGACCAGTTAAAACCGGTTTTGAACCTATCCACCGTGGTGGATAGGTAATGTGTTGACCAGTACCTGGGCGTACGCGCTTAGGTTCTCCACGTTAAAAAAAGACCTTCTGTCACATCGCTCTCAAGTGGGGGAGAAGGATAAATATTCCTGGCCTCCGGGGTAGAGCAACGTGCTTCCCCTACTACCTGCGTCTGGCCGACCGTTGTCGCTGACCGTAGCAGCAGCAATCACCAGTACCAAGCAGCCGTAGCAGCCCCAGCAAAACCAGCCGCACTCCACCTAATTAGCCAAATCCAGTAGCAGCAGCCGCCACCAGTGACAGTCCTTTTAGGACTCTCTGATTACATATGCAACAGTTCTTTTAAGGACTCTTCGGCTTCATATGCAAAAGCCCCTTTAAGGGCTAGTTGATTACATATATAACAGTCCTTTTTAGCGCTATTCGGCTACATGTGCAACAGTCCCTCTAAGGACTAACCGACTCCAGAAGCATCCTTCCTCAGGACCACCAGGCACCAGCAGAAGCACCAACCACCAGCAACAGTCCCGGTTACATATGCAACAGCTCTTTTAAGGGTTAGCTGATTACATATGCAACAGTCCTTCTAAGGACTAACCTACACCAGCAGCAGCAACCGCAAGGAACAGTCCTTCCTGGAACTACCAAGCAGAACCTCTAGCAACCATCATCCTGAGGACGAACAGGCTACCTCTGCCCTGCCAGCCTCTAGTCTACCGCTCTGAAACAAGGCGATCTTCCGATTGGCATTCCCCGACTTTACAATCATTCTGTACATATTTTTGCCAGATTTGTGAATAAAATGTGGCTTAAATTCATAAATCTTCGTCTTCGTTGTCCTTGATTCGATCGTATTCCTTTAACTCCTTGCGGGGTTAACGGCACCTACTCTGACGACCCTGCAACAGACCCTTTAGGACTGGTTAAAAATAAAGTTTGTTTTGTTTTTTTCTTTCGTTTTTTTAAATGAACAGTGATACATATAACTCTAAGAGTATTTCTTCATAACTAAAATGTATACATCTTGCCAGCAGTCTAGGCGAAAAAATGACACTTTTTCATCTGACATGAATGAACACTCCACATTCCATATGATCTGCATTTTCTGTCTTCCTCCTCTTAACTCGTAATAATCAAACGTATTGTTTTCTGCAATCAAATGTAAACAATTTTTACCAAAGTAAGTTGAACATTGCCTAATGACGAGATAAAAGTTTTATATCTCGAAACAGAAAATTTCGTGTCACAATGTAAATTAAATGAATTTTAAATAAAAACAAATCTAATTATATATATATATATATATATATATATATATATATATATATGTGTGGGGGGGGGGGAGGTATGAATCCATCTCCTTCTCCCCTATACTTTAAATAGTAAGTATCTGAAAGAGAATGTCGTTCTTATTCACAAAATATTGTTGATGCAATAATCATTCGTAATAAAAGGATTTATTCAAAGAGAGTAATATGTTTCGACTTTAAAACGCTCACAATCAGTCAGCTAAATGCCATACATGATACACGCTTGGCCGATCATGTCTCAAAAGAAACATCACTGATTGGGCAGAATCAGTAGGTTGTCATATACTGGTTGCAAGTCAAGGCTCTGGAACCCGATCTGTCCTGTTATTTAACCCATAACTGGAGGAAGAAGAGACGGATTAATACCTTTACCAAGGGTATTTGCGCATAAGTGAATGCCAATAAAGTCAGCTGGAATCCGAACGCGGCTCCCCGATTTCTTGTACCGAGCCGATATCCACTGCACCACAACGCACACCTTAAAAAAAACGCTTACAGCACCTGGTATTCCCAAGTGGTCACCCATTTAAGTACTGACCCGGCTCGATGTTTCTTAACGCCGGTGATCGAACGAGAATCGGTGTATTCAACGTGATATGGCCGTATACCCAGACATGCTTGATAAACCATAAAAAAATCAAATCAATCAATCATAGTTTGTTTTTTTTTTTGTTTTTTTGTTTTTTTTATAAGCGTTTCACCCCGAGCAAGGCATGTCACTGCCACTACTGTGCAGGGGGCTACGTAGAGTGGAGAAAGGCTGATTAAATATAGGAAATGACGGTGGGTGATAGGCGGGTAAGGATACCGAGAATGAGGGTTGGGTAGATGAGAGTGTTGTGAGAATAGTTGGGAGTTAATGTGATATGAGGTATCTATTGACCCTACATTTAAACACCTGGAGATTGTAACTGTCGGGAAAGCAGACTTGTGGAAGGGAGTTCCACAGGCGGGAAGCGCGAGAAAAGAAGCTTTTGGAGTAGAATTCTGTAAAAGTCAATTAAATTACTTGTACACTTTGAAGTGTCTGGTATTCCTTCAATTCTAAGTTAAAATGTTCGTCAAGTTTCACAAAAATCTCGATATTAAAATTTTGTAACAGAATTTTCTAGTTGTCCCCGTGTGTCCCACACATGTTATCGAATCAACTGTACGAACTAGGATAGACAAAGCGGATGATATATTTTCATGCGTACGTGTCGATATATTTATATTGTAGAAGTTGGGTGCGTGTTCTTTGGACGTCGGGGTTCAGTAGTGAAGAATTGATTCTTGCATTGCGTGTTCTTTTCAAACGTCGGTGTTCGCCAGTGTTGCTATAGTGTGGATGGTGAAAACGCTGGAGGTGAGTGATGAACGATGAAGAAGAAGGTGGTGAGAGGTAAGAGAGAAAGATCGAGACAATAATAATAACGATCGCTTGACGTTTATCGAGGGACGTGTTAATTATGCTCGTATTTTTCTCACTGCGACCATCCGTCTTTTAATTTCGTTTTCTGGGACTCCGAGCAGGTCATTTGGGAATTCACTCCCGGATGTGATTCTGGCCTTCCCATTGAACGACGTCGGCTCGCAAAAAGGGTCCGTAAAAGGGATTTCTTTTTGATAATTAAATATTATTTGAATTTTTTTTTTGTTTCCTAGTTTTCTTTTGGCCGAAAAACATTTCGCATCGAGGTGTGAAATTTCGCGAGTTTTGTGTATACTAAGCAAAGTTTGCAAATTCGATAAAATTCTTTTTTTTCTTTTTTCTAACAAAATCAATGAGTCAGTGCTTAGCATTTTAATTTTTTAAATGTAGAAAATGTTTTGTTCACTATAATATCACTCTATCTCAGTATGTTTTTTATCTGTAATATTTTTGTGGTCTATTCGAAAACAATGTTATTACAAAAGTGGGCTAAATACCTATGAACGAGTGATGTTGGAGCTGTGAAATCTTACCTGCATTAATTTCACATCTTCTTATTTATTTAGGTACCTCCAAAAATCGCTGAAAACCAGCATAGTATGAAAAAAGCCCCAAACGAAATAAAAACAAAGTTTTATCGGTAAAATATTTATGTTATTACTAGGAGGATCGATCAAAGTATTTTTTAATTATTTTAAAAACAATTTTAATTCTTTCTAACAGGTTCGAAATATTGGTAGAAAATCTTGTTTTTCTTTCGTCCGTGAGTGACATAATTTTTGCAAGGGTTTATAACGGCAGACATAATATTATTTAAGGCACTTTTTGCCAGTGAAAGATACATAAATTTGGAAATTCTTGCAATGATCGAATATTGATGAAAATTTTAGGACTTATTCATAAATCTTTGCTGAAATAATTATTTTTTAGAAAATATTGGTAAAAATATATATTTTTACATATGTTACCCCCACCCACGTCACCAGTTAATTTCCGAAAATTTTAGAGATTCGCCATCATTTCTCCATAAACCAAATATTAATTAAATTCAGGAGTCATTGGGGAATGCTAATCAACTGTCTTTTCTTCTTCAAAATTACCTCAATTATAGTAAATCTGCTCCGAATTGCGAAAAGAAAAATGCAATAAAACTATGCCATTTTTTATTTAGATAAACTTTCAATTGTTTTTGTAAATAATATAAATTAAAGATGTCATAGTCTGAAAAGAAAAAACAAATTTTAATGAATAATGAATTTTTACAAGAATTGTTTGCATTATTATTATTATTTATTATAATAATTTATTAAGTTTCAAAAAAACTTTTTTATTTCCTCCGACATCCTTAACGAGAGGGTGTTAAATTAATACATGAAGACTACATTTACTAATCGAAAATTGAAAAGCTTAACATAAGATTAATAGATTTTTATTATAAGTTTTATTATAATAATTTATAATAATTTTTATTATAATAATTTATTAAGTTTCAAAAAAACTTTTTTATTTCCTCATACATCCTTAACGATAGGGTGCTAAATTAATGCAAGAAGACTACATTTACGAATCGAAAATTGAAAAGCTTAACATGAGATTAATAGATTTTTATTATATTAATTTTTATTATAATAATTTATAATAATTTTTATTATAATAATTTATTAAGTTTCAAAAAAACGTTTTTGTTTCCTCCTACATCCTTAACGAAAGGGTGTTAAATTAATGCGTGAGGACTACATTTACTAATCGAAAATTGAAAAGCTTAACATAAGATTAATAGATTTTTAAAATAATTAAAACATTTTAAGTGTGTGCATGCTGATTACCCGTATTTTTTTACGGGTAGCCGTACATTATATATATCATTAAAAGGTCACATATTTCAAAGACTACGCTTCATACATGAAAAAATACCTATATAAACATTTTCGGCGGAGTACAATTCTTTCATCTCGCTTCAGTGTTTCCTATGCCCTACGTTTCAACATTACTACGAACTTTTGTAAATCAAAATTTAAAGCAATTTTATATTTTAATTCCTAATTTTCTAATGTTACTAAAAAAAAGTAATTGGGAAATTCACAATTTGTAGAGATACCTAAAAAGAATTTGAAAAATAAATATTAAAAATAGAAATTAATAAATGCCATAACATTTCCTAAATTATTGCGTTACTTCTCTTGTTATGTAATTTTATTCTGTTATTAAATTGTAAAATGTTTTAAAAGAAGGTTTTATATTATTTTAATTTTTAGTTTTCATAAAACATCTTCAAACGTAAAGCTACAAATCTAAACTAACTAAAATTCTATAAAACACTGGATAATTGCTGAAATTATTGTTAAATGTTTAATTTTAAAATATAGTTAAGAATAAAAAACACAAAGCGTACGAATAAGAAAGATAATAACAAAATTATCTTCCATACTTATCATTCTTTTGACGGCTACTGTATGCCATGTCAATTATCGCATCTGATAAGGCGATGATAATCCTGATAACAAGGATACCGTAACTAAAAACGCTTTTATAGTACATTTCAGGCAGTAAGCAATTCATTTTTGTTTCAAGTTAGATTAAGGTAAGTTTAAATTCGGTAATTTGAATAAAATAATGTCAGTCAGGTGTATTTTATTTTTGCAAGATTTTTTAAAACCGAGAATTGGCTTCTGTTTACTGTTGTGTCGATCGATGAAAAATGGCAAGAAATTGAAATTTATTTTAAATCAAAAAAATTTTAGACTCCGATCAATATAATTTCGGTTTTAAATACACCAGGGTATTTTGCTTACTGGAAGTAGTAAATTTAATTTCTTGGCTTTCAATTGAAGCTAAAATTAAAGCTTAAAGAGAACTTTTTATTTTTAAAATTTAAATTTAGGTATCGAAAATGCGTGGAGGTACCTATATTGCTATATTTTTTTCCACGTCAACTGACATCTGACTTTTCAAAGAAAACCTAAAATGTAACAAGTAATGTGTGTGTATGTGTTTGTGTACCACAATTTGATCATTATCTATCTATCTATCTATCTATCTATCTATCTATCTATCTATCTATCTCAGTCTGTTCATATCTATCTATCTATCTATCTATCTCAGTCTGTTCATATCTATCTATCTATCTATCTATCTATCTATCTATCTATGTCAGTCTGTTCATATCTATCTGACTCTGTTCATATCTATCTATTTAACTATTGCAGATTGTTCATATCTATCTATCTATCTATCTATCTATCTCAGTCTGTTCTATCATATCTATCTATCTATCTATCTATCTATCTCAGTCTGTTCATATATCTATCTATCTATCTATCTATCTATCTGTCTATCTATCTATCTATCTATCTATCTATGTCAGTCTGTTCATATCTATCTGACTCTGTTCATATCTATCTATTTAACTATTGCAGATTGTTCATATCTATCTATCTATCTATCTATCTATCTATCTATCTATCTATCTATCTATCTATCTATCTATCTATGTCAGTCTGTTCATATCTATCTGACTCTGTTCATATCTATCTATTTAACTATTGCAGATTGTTCATATCTATCTATCTATCTATCTATCTATCTATCTATCTATCTATCTATCTACTCTTACTCATATCTATCTATCTATCTATCTATCTATCTATCTATCTACTATCTATCTATCTACTCTTACTCATATCTATCTATCTATCTATCTATCTATCTATCTATCTATCTATCTATCTATCTACTCTTACTCATATCTATCATTACTCTATCTATCTATCTATCTATCTATCTATCTATCTATCTATCTAATTTTTTTGTCTATCTAATTTTTTAGTCTATCTAATTTTTATCCGGATTTGCAAGTGCTTAATCGAAAATTACAAAACTTCGATTCAAAATTAAAAAGACAGATCTTACTGGTTGAATTTTACAGAAATCGTTTAAATACGTGTGGTAAAATATGTTTTTCTATTCTTCATTTATTTCGTTATCCATAAACCCGCTTTAAGATTTGGGGAGGTGTCTATTAAAAATTGATTTTGGTGTTACATACGTAGATTTTTGTAGTAAAATTCGTGTGTAATTTTTTTCTCAATAAATATAAAATAAAATATAACGCAATTTTTTTAAATATTTAGTTAGAAAGAGGTATTCATGTAATTTTTAAACGGTTATAAATTAACCTGCAAATGATTACGACAAAAAATAATATCGTCTGACTTCTTTTAATTTTATCGAAAAAAAAAAGGATAAAAGGAAAGTGGGTAAAAATAAGTAAATAATCACTTCGCGTTTCCTTCATCTGCTGGCGTAAACAAAACAATTATGTACTAACAGTAACAATTATGTACTAGCAGTATAGCCCGGCGTTGCTCGGGTGTAATGAAAGCTTTAAAACTAATCCATGGTCCTGGAGCTCAGACTCAGCCCTAAAAAATATTTGAAATAATAAAATAATTGCGACAATTTACCAATCGCACCTAAGATATATATATATATATATATATATATATATATATATATATATATATATATAATACTAGCAGTATAGCCCGGCGTTGCTCGGGTGTAATGAAAGCTTTAAAACTAATCCATGGTCCTGGAGCTCAGACTTAGCCTAAAGAATATTTGTGTGAAGTTTGTTGAGAATCGGATAAAATTTGTGGATTTTTATAAAGGACATACAGACAGATAAACAGACACACACACAAACATATTTCCTTTTATATATATATATATATATATATATATATATATATATATATTATCGATTTTCTGCACTTTTGTAAGAACTGCAACCTTGAAACTTCTGAATATCGTTTCTTATGTCTTTGTCTATGAGTGTATCAAATTTGATTAACATCGGACCACTCCTTCTATAACCCGATTTTATAGATTATCGATTTTCTATATTTATCGGAGGTACCTCGACACAAAACCTAGCTAAGAACACTCGCATACGCTTATAGTACAACTGTGTAAATTTTCAAGAAAATCGGTTCAGCCGTTTCGGAGTCTATAGGTAACAGACAGAGAGAGAGACACACACATACACACACACATACAAACACTCAAACAAAGATCCATTTATAAATAAGTTTAGATATGTTTCATCCCTCGAAAATAAAACTGATCTTTTCCATTATTCTCTTGTTTTAGGTGCTTACGGCCTATCACGTTGAATACACCGGTTCTCGCTCCATCACCGAAGTTAAGCAACGTTGAGCCTGGTCAGTCTTAGATGGGTGACCGCTTGGGAATACCAGGTGCTGCAAGTGTATAGTGACGGATGAGCATTGTGGTGCAGTGGATATCGACTCGGAAAGAGAAATCGGTGAGCCGAGTTCGAATTCCAGTTGAATACCCTGCATTCACTTAAGCACTGATCCCCTTGGGAAACGTATTAATCCGTCCCTTCCCTCCAGTTACTGGTTAAATAACAAGGGTAGGAATTGGGGACCCTGCCCTTAAAAACAAATCCCAGTGAATCTTGATACTCGAAAAGAAAAATGTATTACTAGACACAAAAACTTATGTAAACAACAATTGTTGAAAGAAAAAGGTATTACCAGCAATAAATAAATAAAGTTTAGCTGGCAATAAATGACTCGCCGAGACTGATTTGCCATAAAAACAAAACAATCAACCAAATCTCTTGAGAAATTTTCATGTAATGCCAAGGTAGAATAACATTTTCGTAGAATTTGTTTCTGCAATCAAGCTAAATTCATGAAGATAGAATATTTAAAGCAGCTAAATCCCTTATCTTTGTAATGCGGTAGATATATAGCTATATGGAGATGGTTAATGATTCTTTAATTTGGCCTTGTGCCATACATAACCGAACTCCCTACAGCTTACAAGCTTTATCCAGAATTATCATCAGAAATATCAGAAGGTTTTCATTGGAAGGTTGGTAGCAGGTTGCAATGTGTGGAAGAGTGGAATAATAAAATATACATTTTATATGTTAAAACAGAAATTTATTAAAAGGAAAGAATAAGAATTAGTAGAAATTAATGTTCAATGAGAAAGTTGAGAGCATCAAGCGTTCGTAGAAATGTTCTTGTAGAAGTAATTAGTTGAAAGAGTTTATGCGTATGTATGTATGTATGTATGTATGTATGAGCGTTTGTTTCGTAGGAATGTCTTTGGATGGAGAAGAAGTAAAAGAAATCAGCACACAAGAAAGAAGGAGGAAGAGGACAATGAAGCTTATCTCGTTACATTTTAGCTTGTCATCTCTGCTGCTTCCATCCCCTGACTGTTTTGACTGAGTCACGGACGTGGTTAAGTAGTGAAAATCAGTTATGTGACCGGCTCCAGAGGGCATTTTCTTCTTTAGGAGTGAAAAACGTTTGACTGACGTCATCGTTCATTTTTATATTTCGTATCTAATCAGGATCTAAAATTTTGCTTTTCACACTGACTCGTGAAATTTGCCTTAGTTGGGTTTCCAAGATGCTTTTAGTCGTTTGAATTCGATTTTGTGAGTGTGCAATTTTTGTAAAAGTGAAGAATAAAGTTGATTTTAATTCTTAATTTTCTATCCTACAGATATTAGCACGGAACGAGAAATCGGAGAGCAGTTCAAGTTAAATTCGTTGCATTCACTTACGCGCAAATACCATTATGAAAAATATTAATCTATCGTTTTTTCCTCTAGCTATAGGTTAAATTTCTATAGCTTTGGCTGGCAACCAGTCTACCGCAGAAAGTAATGACAACCTACTGTGGAAAAATCATCTAACCAGTCATTTATGTCTCTTTCGAGACATAATCGCCCGAAAGTGTATCACGTATGGTACTTAACTGACTGATATCCCTTAGACAGAAAAGATTAATTCGCCAACAAGAGAAATCTTCCTGTGTTTAAAAATTCAGACGAGATTCAGCCACATTTTGCTTCTTCCCATCCAACGGTACCGCAATAATTCTCGACATGTCACGAACTATATGTTGAAAGAAAATATGTTCGGTTCGTTAAGAATCTTAAAGATATTCAAATGTATCTTTTACTTTTTGTTTAAACGTTATGAAATGATACTAATACATTACGTATCAAATATTTGAAAGGAAATTTTTTGTCAAGTCATAAAATTGGGTTATCATATTTAATGTGTGGCAGAAAGATTTAATTTCCTTGTCACACAACCAGAAAAACTCAGAAGTGTTTGTCAGATATTTTTTACAACTTCGCCAGTCCCAATATCTACCCTCCTGTACCACCACCACGAACTTCCCTGATTGTAATACAGCCAGTTTAGTGTCATACGTAATACACGTTTAGGGCGATCATGTCTCGAGAGAGAGACATGACTGACTGGGCAGAAAATTTTCTATCCTGCTTTTTAAAGTATAGCTGAAGGGAGAAGAGACGGATTGTGTTAATAATTAATCATTAATGGGGGATCATTTTATTACCTCATAACAATAGAAAACTGATCTCCCACTTTATACCCAGTAGAAGCTTTACTTATGTTTCCAACTATTATCTCCATACAGTCAGTCAAGTGCCATACGTGATACACGCTTTGAGCGATCATGTCTCGAATGAGACATGAATGACTGGGCAGATGATTTTCTACCCTGCTATATGAAGTATAGCTGAAGGGAGAAGAGACGGATTGTATTAATAATTAGTAATTAGTGGGGGATCAGTTTATTACTTAATAACAATAGATAGCCGATCCCCCACTTTATACCCAGTAGAAGCTTTACTTATGTTTCCAATTATTATCTTCATTCAGTCAGTTAAGTGTCATACGTGATACATGCTTGGGCGGTCATATCTCAAGAGAGACATCACTGACCGGGCAGAAAAAAAATTTCGCAGTAGATTCGCGGTATACTGGTTGCTAACCAAATATATAGAACTTAATCCGTCCTGTTATTTGACCCATAGCTGGAAGAAAGGGTATTTAAGCGTAAGTGGATTCAACTGGAATTCGAATCTTTGATTTCTCGTTCAGAGCCGATATCCACTGCACCACAACGCACATCTTTACTGATCGTAATTTCATGGATTATTATTTTGGAGGCACGGTTGAGAAAGACACCAACGAGACCATTGATCGTCAGGATTAAGGAGGCGTTTGAGGCTCACCCTAGAGACAGCGTGAAGGCCGCATGTTCCAGATTCCAGAGTCGGATCGAAGCCGCTGGTTATGGCTTCTTTGGGTAAACCGTCCCTTAACTATTGTTTCTATTTTTCCAATCAATTGATTTTTGGCTTAGATATTCACTTCGTTTTCCTTTAAAACTTTAGCCCGGACACTCACCATTTCCTCAACAGATACTTACACAAACTGGTATATATTTCATTCCTCTCTAATAGAGGATTTGTTCTGTAGCCATCGTCATGTAGCGTTGAGCACAACATAGAATCGTATACAGCATACAATTACTCATGTACATGTCGACATGCCTAATGGTAATGTTAATATTGACCGTTTCCTTTTATTCGCATCGCGGTTCTTCTACTCCAACAGTTTCTTTTCTCGCACTTCCTGCCTGTAGGACTCTCTTCCGTATGCTTGCTTTATATAGAACCTACTTTGTCCTGTTATTTGACCCATACCTGGGGGAAAACTTCTCACCTCCTTCTGTCTTTTCTAAAAACTATTTTCACGGCTTCTGCTTCTTTCTTCGGTGCCCCGACCAGATGAATTTACTCGTGCTACTATATTGGCCTTTTGCCGTCAAAATAGTAAAACGTAACCGCCTCTTCTACTCCAACAGTTTCTTTTCTCGCACTTCCTGCCTATAGGACTCTCTTCCGTATACTTGCTTTCCTGATAGCTACAATCTCCAGAGTTTAAATGCAACGTTAATTGCCATCTATCTTCTTGATTCCCATCATTATCTTACTCTTTCTTCGATAGTCGCTATACATTTTTTTCTTTTTCCTCGGTCAGAACCCGCTGTGCTCCAGTAGCAGACTTGCTTTTTCTTGGAGTGAAACATTTATATAAAAAGGAAACATTTGGCAACCGGCCAGTACTACTATCGGTTGAAATTTAGAAAAACTATCTTTTAAAACATTTTTTCAGTTAGTTTCTTCATATCCAGTAAATGTTATTGCTTTTTTTCAATATTGATAGGGGCTTTTTTCAATATTGATAGGGGCTTTTTCTAATATTGATAGGTTTTTTTTTTCAATATTGATAGGGGCTTTTTTCAATATTTATAGGGGCTTTTTCTAATATTGATAGGGACTTTCTTCAATATTGATAGGGGCTTTTTCTAATATTGATAGGGGCTTTTTTCAATATTTATAGGGGCTTTTCTAATATTGATAGGGGCTTTTTTCAATATTGATAGGGGCTTTTTCTAATATTGATAGGGGCTTTTTTCAATATTGATAGGGGCTTTTTTCAATATTGATAAGGGCTTTTTCTAATATTGGTGGGCTTTCTTAAGCTTTGGTTTAAAATAGCGTAGAACCTTAAAATTTTGATTACGTCATTGTTTTTTTTTTGTTTTTTTTGTTTTGTTTTTTTTTTGTTTTTTAGAAAATAAACTAACTTATGCCCTTTTCCTGTGTAGGAGCTGCATTCCTAACCTTTCCAGTACTGATGGTGTTTTCCTTCCTAACCTTTTGTTCGAAGTGGTGTGGACATCAACAACCTGATGATGTAATGATTTTCTCTTCCAGTCATATGTGCTAACAATTTTAATTGTTACTGTTGTTGAAAGTCCTCAAGTAATGTAGTTTATGCTATCTGGTTATTCAGTTTTTGTTTGTGATTCTGTAGCACCATTCTACTGGTTGAAAAAGAAATATGATCCTCGCTAAATAATTCTAATTAGACTACAAAAGATTTCATGGCAGACAAAATTCAATTTCTATAGTCTAGTTGTAAGACACGTTAGCTCTAATGATGGCATCTCTCCCGGTATTGGGAGTATGCAGGTTTGATTTTGCCGGAAGATAGAGATTTTCTAAGATTCCTCGACCGGTAGTAATTATAAAAAGATACTATTTAAATTGTCTACGGCTATATCGTCCAATCACCGAAGTTAAGCAACATCGAGCCTGGTCAGTACTTAAATGGGTGACCATTTGGGAATACCAGGTGCTGTACACGTAAGGACCAAGAACGGATACTAGTGGCCAGTTATCTCAATACATTCTGAAGAGACCTGGTGCAGTAAAGAATGTCGTTACAATGGGACAAAATTTGCTTTAACTTTTTTTTTTTAAGCAAACTGTTTTTAAGAATTGTCTGTAATTTTGGGATGAAGTACTGTCACTATTGAAGTGATACGGGTTATTATAATTCTCATTGTACATTCAAATGACAAAATATGAGTCGCGACACTGAAATAAATCATAGCAGACCATGTATGGATGGAAAAGAAAAGAGCGTACTATCTCCTCTGGTAACGAGTAAAGAGAAAATTTTATAGATAACTGTTGTGGAGTAGTTTTCGCACTAAAAGTTTTATTTAAAAATCCCAAGTATTCAAGTGATGTGGGTTTTGGTAAAGTTTTTTGTGACCATATAGCATTAGATATAATGAAGGATTTTATGCTTTAAGATCTAGAGGTTCATTTGTTTGAAACCATTTCTAATCATTGACTAGCAGTATAGACCGGCGTTGCTCGGGTGTAATGAAAGCTTTAAAACTAATCCATGGTCCTGGAGCTCAGACTCTTTGGACGTTGACACGAAAGACGAAAAAAGCAATAGTTGTTTCCAGTTAAAGCGAAACCGTAGACTGAAAGAAAAATGAATGGATGGAAGTCAAATTTTGATTTCCTGGTATCGATATCAAATAAATTTTTTTCGTCGTAAACTGAATTTTGAAGGCTATATAAAACCTCTGAGTAAATGGTATCATGGCTGAGACTAAGAACTACAATTATACCTACTTAGAGCCAAACCCGAAGCAAAAACTAAAATAAAAGGTCTGAGAAAATACAGACATACAGGCAGATAAACAGACACACATGCGAACATCTTGCCTTATATATATATATATATATATATATATATATATATTATCGATTTTCTACACTATTGTAAGAACTGCAACCTTGAAACTTCTAAATATCGTTTTTATGTCTTTGTCTATGGGTGTATCAAATTTGATTAAAATCGGACCACTCCTTCTATAACTCAATTTTTTCGATTATCGATTTTCCATATTCATCGGGGGTACCTCGACACAAAACTTAGCTAAGAACACTCGCAGACGCTTAGAGTACAACTGTGTAAACTTTCAAGAAAATCGGTTTCGCCGTTTCGGAGTCTCTAGGTAACGGATACACACACACATACACACAGACAGACACACACGCACACATACACACACACACACACACACACAAAGTTCCATTTATTAATAAGTTCAGATATGTGGAGACAGTTTTAGATAGATGATAGGTAATTCGTTTCTGAACAAGTTAATCGTTATGCATGACACCCCTGTAAGTGTCATAGATCAAAGAAAGTTAGTTAATCCGAGAACACTAATCATGGGTATATAGTCAGTCACTTAAGTCCCATACGTGATACACGCTTGGGCGATCATATCTCGAAAGAGACATGACTGACTGGGCAGAAGATTATCCCGCAGTATGTTGCCATTGCTTTCTGCGGTAGACTGGTTGCCAGCCAAGGCTATAGAACCCAATCTGTCCTGTTATTTAACCAACAACTGGAAGGAATAGACGGATTAATATAATTCTCAGGGGTATTTGCGCGTAAGTGAATGCAATGAATTCAGCTGGAATCCGAACTCGGCTCCCCGATTTCTCGTTCCGAGCCGATATCCACAGCACCACAACACTCATCCGGTATATAGTACCCAGCGCAAATGATGCCATTTTAATTACAATTTAATTAAATTTTCAGTATCTAAATTTTCTTACCTAAATAATATGTTTCTTCAGTTTCTATTAATGTTAACTCAAAGTATATATTTTTAAGTGCATGCATGTGAAATATTTCAAATAAAGATTTATATTTAATATTTTTTGGATATTTTCCAAATCGGGTATGATATACCCATGGTTAGTAATGGTGTAACTTTAATTGATGGTTAAGAACATGACTCGAGTTCTTGGGTTAATGTTTTCGGTTTTGTATCCTGTTGTACCCCGGATGTGCTATGTGGTGGAATGGATGTCGACTCGGAACGATAACTCGTATTCACTTACGCACAAATACTCTTATGGAAAGGTATTACTCCTCTTCCCTACCGCAGAAAGCAAAGGCAAATTACTGCGGGATAATCTTCTGCCTAGTCCGTCATGTCTCTTTCGAAACATGATCGCCCAAAGCGTCTATCACGTATGGCACTTAACTGATTGAATGAAGATAATAATTGGAAACATAAGTAAAGCATCTATTAGGCATAAAGTGGGGGATCGCTTTTATATTGCTCTGAACTAACAAACTGATCCCCCACTAATTACTAATTATTAATACAATCCGTCTCTTCTCCCTTCAGCTATACTTTAAATAGCAGGATAGAAAATCTTCTGCCCAGTCAGTCATGTCTCTTTCGAGACATGATCACCCAAAGCGTGTATCACGCATGACACTTAACTGACTGAATGAAGATAATAGTTGGAAAAATAAGTAAGCCTTCTACTGGGCATAAATTGGGGGATCGGTTTTCTATTGTTATGAAGTAACAAACTGATCCCCCACTAATTACTTATTATTAATACAATCCGTCTCTTCTCCCTTCAGCTATACTTTAAATAGCAGGATAGGAAATCTTCTGCCCAGTCAGTCATTTCTCTTTCAGATTGGGTTCTATAGCCTTGGCTGGCAACCAGTCTACCGCAGAAACCAATGGCAACCTACTGCGGGATAATCTTCTGCCCAGTCAGTCATGTTTCTTTCGAGACATGATCACCCAAAGCACATGTATCACGTATGGCACCTGACTAAAAAAATGACCTGTTGCAGCGTTGGACAAACTATACTAAATTTGTTTTCACTGATCCATAAACCAAGGTATTCATGGCATTTAGAGATTATTAGTTCAACATTCTGAATTTTCATGATAAATTCACAGTATATGCCATTACTGCTTTTATTCAACATTTGCTGAAAGTCACCTAATGCAGCCAAAATAACATAATAATCAAAGCAACAAGAATCAGGATACTAGATTGAAGAATTCATGGGTGTGCTTTATTTAGCTCCTGTTGTTATTTAATAAGTCTTTTTTCTGCCTTTTTTCCAGTATGCTATAATCTTCTGAAGTAAAACGCTGCAAAACTTCGGTCGGCAAAATATTGGATCTAAAAATTGCACTGAATAATCCCCGGGGCCTAATTACAAAAAAATTGTATTTTATTATGCTTCATTGCATCAAATTTTATTTTGAATTTCTTAAGTTTTTTTTTAAGAGAGAAAGAA
>JBBBDQ010000317.1:37500-40000 GCA_037127315.1 Ascarosepion bandense
TTCAGGACGTAGGAGATCATGGTTCTCCACGTCTCCCTATCCCTTTTGGCTCTTAGTATGTTTCTCCTGTTGCTCCTGGCAACCCCCGTTCCGTCATCCACCTGATCAGACCCTGCAAATATGTTATCCGCTGCTTTCCTCTGTCTCTCCTTCCTTCTATCTGTCCAGTCAGTATCAGGTTCTCCAGGCTCTCCTTCCTCATTGCATGTCCCAGGAACTTCAGTTGTCTCTTCCTGATGCTCAGCATCAATTTCCTTTTTGTTGCCATTCTTTCTAACACTTCGTCGTTGCTTGTATGCTCAGTCCACGATATCCGTAGCATCCTTCTGTAGAACCACATTTCGGCCGCTTCCAGTTTTGTCCTCATTTTCGATGATATTGTCCAGCATTCACAGCCGTATTGAAGAACTGACATCACGTAGCAGTCTAGCACTCTTTTCTTCGTTTCTATTGAGATCTTCCTGTGTGTTAGTATTTTGCTCATGTTCTGGAACGCGTTCTTTGCCATGCCAATTCGCCTTCGGATCTCCGTGTCGCACTTTCCATCTCCTATTAGAACACTTTCTAACCGGTATTATCGGTCTAGTAACAAGTTCCAAGTGTTGTATTTTGCTGTGTTTTGATATATATTCTTTATTTCCTATTTTGGTTGTTTTGTGTTATTCTTGCTGGATCTTTAACCGGGTCCACGTCAAGTGGCGACGAAGATTCGAAAGAATTCACACGGTGATATAAAAAAAATCGTCCCACACGACAGTCTCGAATTTATCTTTTAAAAGAATAGAGGATTCTCGGTTCCGAACGCTTTGTCTGGTGATACACTGCACGCGCCTGTATATAAACTATATTCATATATCCGTAATGTATTATTTGCATGCAATTGAATACTGTTGCCATATCTGGTCGGATGATCCTGCTATTTATCTAGAAGTTCTTGACAAAATCCAAAGTTAATATCTCCAATAAAATCGATACTGACTTGTCAGACTGGCTACAGTCACTTTCTCAACGACATGATGTGGCTTCTCTCATCTTTTTTAGAAGTACTTTGATGGCAACTGACGAGTTTATTTTCCTGGTGCCTCGACCACAGATTGAAATGAAGAATGTACCATTTTAGCGTTAAATATAACCTCCTCTTCTACTGGAATAGTTTTTTTTTCTCGAACTTCCTATTTGTGGAACTATCTTCCGTTTGCCTGCTTCCCTAATAGCTACAATCTCCAAAAGTATAAAGACAGCGTCAACTGCTATCTTCTATCTTCTAGATCTCCATCCTTCTCTTCGACATCCCTTGTACCTTATTTTTTTTCTCTCACTGTAACCTCATGCGCACCAGTGGTAGTCCTGCATTGTTTTGGGTGAGATGATTATATATATATATATATATATATATATATATATATATATATAAATGTAAACTTGTCACTATACTCGTTTCGAAAAGCCCTCCGAGTATATACGCGGAAGGAAAAAAATGGATGTAAAAAAAGGAAGAGCTAAGCACGTGAACATCAGTCAAAGTACGTAGCCCCCCCCCCCCAAAAAAAAACCCGAGACTAGTAATCTATAACAAAAAAGCGCTCAATACGTAAGCAGAGCAGAGAAAATAGATAACCTAAAGAGCCAACAACCCTACCTAGGCTTCACCTAACGGAATCTTCATGGAAGGCTGGCTCCTCCAGCCTTCCATGAAGATACGGTTAGGTGAAACCTAGGTAGGTTTGTTGGCTCTTTAGGTTATATATATATATATATATATATATATATAAATGTGCATTTATAATCCATACAGACATATTTGAGTTGTGTCATTGCATGATCGTAAATAATGCATAGACACATATCTGAGATGGCCTACTTTCCATGGGACTATATAATTTATATTCACATAACTGACATGTATAAAATTGCTTGCACTTGTATAATCTTCAGCCATGATACCATTTACTCGGAGGACTTATTTAGCCTTCAAAATTCAGATTACGGTGAAAAGAACTTATTCGATATCGAAACAAGGAAATCAAAATTTGACTTACATCCATTCATTTTTCTTTCAGTTTACGGTTTCGCTTTAACTGGAAACAACTATTGCTTTTTATTCTTTCGTGCCAACGTCCAAAAAGTCTGAGCTCCAGAACCATGGATTAGTTTTAAAGCTTTCATCACACCCGAGCAACGCCGGGCTATACTGCTAGTATATATGAAGTAAATGGATTTAATTTTTATTCCACATATTTTATTACTCCAAACGTTATTTTTATGGATACACGCATTTGAGTAGACGTTCTGTTTATTTTAAACGGTATTTATTTCGTCTACTGGCCAGCACACTTGGGAAAACCTAAACTTTGTTGTCTTCATTTTTATTGTTATATTCACGATGTTTGGAACGTTGTTCACTCCGGCGTTCATGAGGTTACTGAAATTTTGAACTGAACAATTAATTTAATCCATCGGGATATATTGCTCTAGTTCCACGAGTCATGCTTCTTCCGGA